>DF242703.1:7427-51870 GCA_000507305.1 Breviolum minutum Mf 1.05b.01 | reverse complement strand
AAACCGCAACCCGCCTCGCAAGTGAGGTTATTTTTCGAGCTCCCCAGGAGCATTTTCTATTGTAAAATATAACGTTTCGAGCCCAATCTTACATTCAAACATTCACCAAGTACTGCACCTGTCACGAAAAGTGACACTTGAACTTCACCAAATACTGCGCCTACCACGAAAAGTAACACTGGAACTTCACCAAGTACTGCGCCTACCACGAAAAGTAACACTTGAACTTCACCAAGTACTGCACCTGCCACGAAAAGTGACACTTGAACTTCACCAAATACTGCGCCTACCACGAAAGTAACACTTGAACTTCACCAAGTACTGCGCCTGCCACGAAAAGTGACACTTGAACTTCACCTACTTGACTCTACTCTACTGGACTCTACACTACTCTACTCTACTGAACTCTACTGAACTCTACCATACAGTACTGTACTGAACTGTAACTTTACTGAACTGTGAACTGTGACTCTACTGAACTGTGACTTTACTGAACTGTGACTTTACTGAACTGTGAACTGTGACTCTACTGAACTGTGACTCTACTGAACTGTGACTTTACTGAACTGTGACTTTACCGAACTGTGACTTTACTGAACTGTGACTTTACTGAACTGTGACTTTACTGAACTGTGACTTTACTTTACTGTGACTTTACTGAACTGTGACTTTACTGAACTGTGACTTTACTTTACTGACTTTACTGCACTGTTACTTTACTTCACTGAACTGTACTTTACTGAGATGTCATTCGTATATCGGAAGTTTCTCAACCTAAACTTCCTTTGACAAACAAAATACGTGTTTGTTAATGAAAAACCTTAGGTGATTTTTTTTTGTGTTTTCCCGACTTTTGTCCAAGTTTCGTTTGGATCCCTGAGGCGGTGGCGACGTGTAACATCGATCAGGACTGCTTGGCCATCATTGCTTTGTCCAAACCTCAAGGGTCTCACTGTAATTTCATTGAACAAGATGACTTTCGAAAGTCCAACAATCTTAGATATCATATGATATCATTAACGCATCTCAAAATCTTTTGAATTCATGTCATCTAAAAAACAGTCTAACAAAACGACATAGAAATTCATCACAATTAATTTTCACACATCGCCGGAGATCTTGACACCTGCTGAGACACCTGGCAAGGTCTGGGTGCCTGCCCATCGTCGCGTGCAAGATGCCTGATGTCGACACCTGTGTGCAGCTGCCAAGCGGTTTTTCGAACTTTATATTTTTCACAAACTTTTGATTTCACAACTTCACAACTTTCATCAACTTTCTAAATCTTTTCTTTTTTTCAGTTTTTTTCTTTGACTTTTCTATATCTTTTTCAGAGAGAACTTCGAGAACTTCGCCGAAATCTTCGATTATCGGATGCCAGATGTATGACCTCTCCGGGTGCACTGCAATGCTTCCGGGGCAGTTCTGCTTCGTTGGCTGTTTGGCACCGTATGCCACGGGAAGCTCAGAAACGACAGCGAATCGTTTCGGACACAAAGAAAACAGGACAGAAAAACATGCAAAAAGAAACAGATACACCATCATAAATCATATAAATCATCATGACATGATAACATCATGATACACCATCATTGATACATATTGATACCAATGTCGGATGGGAATTCTGGCAGAAAATCCTTTCAGATGAACTTCAGACTTCACGTGTCCCCTCTCCATAGAGAACCGATGAGGTTTTGATCGGGCAAACCACCTTCGCTTCGTGTCCTTCCACGAACACAGATCCGAACAAAGACATGGACTGGCACGGATTCCCAATGTCAGAGCTTGAAATGCAGGATTTTTTGCATTTTTGTGCCGTGCAACAACAAGAATGAACAAGGCTCCTTGATGCTCTTTGCATGTTTCTTCTGTAGTTTCAGCAGAGGCTGAACTATCACATTATGTCAAACCTCCAGCTAAAGAGTGCAGTACCAAAAGCAAGCGAAAAAGGGAGAACAATTTCAACAGATCAAACAAACTCTTCAGCTTTTGCAATCAAACAGCACCGGACACGATCATAGAACAGCAGCAAACAAAGAGCTCCAAGAGCTTTGAGGTTTTTGCAGATTTTCTCAGATTTTTGAGATTTTTGTTCAACGGATGGCCTTTGCGATGCTTGGAACTGTGGGTCCCGTGCCGCCCCCCGTGCCGCATGTGGGCCCCGTGCCGCATGTGCCGCTGGTGCGCTCGTCGCGCCTCGGCCACGGACACGAAGTCGCCACGCCAAAGCTGCGCTTGGCCACGGCGTTGATGGCTTCCGCTTTGAGGCAGAGACCAAGATATATGGTTGTCTTTTCTCCGATGCTTTTCTCCGAAAAAACAAAGTTTACCAAAGTTAAAGGTTCCATGAAAGAAACATACTTATTTATGTATGTGTGATTCAGGGTTTGCTACATATCGCTGTTTGGGTTATTTCAAACATCACATTTAAGCCCGTACTGGTGCATTCATTCCCCCTGTTTTGTGATCTTTAAAGGGGGACATGCAGCAAACCTTTGGGATTTGAGTAGCTATATGCACAATCTCTACATACAAATATAAAAATATATTCATATTGCATATATAGCCGTCTCCCCGACCGGTGAACTACCTACTATGACGTAATACCATTGGTTTCTATGTGCGTTTTCATGACGCCATCATCATCATCATCATCATCATCATCATCATCATCATCATCACCATCATCATCATCATCATCACCATCATCGTCAGCATTTTCGAGGTTTTCTATGAGCTCTGTCAAACTCGATTCATGGTCGCATCGATCATGTGTGCAACCAGTGCAAGAAACGCCAACATCGCGTAGGAGTCAATTTCTTGGCACTTTGAACACAAGCCCTATCATAGGTTTAGACATGTGTAGAGTTTGTCCCGAAGCAGTTGATTGCGTAGCACTTTGAACACGAACGTTATCGCAGGTTTGGACATTTGTAAAGTATGTCCTGAAGTTGTGGGGTAGTTCCTAGAGGCGGGACAAACCTATATATATATATACACAGATACATAGATGCGGAGATGTAACAATGATATGTATAAACCTTGGATATGAATGTAGGTATAAATACACATATATATATATATCTTGCGTCGCCTGTTGCTCATTGAGCCACCGTCCGACTGTCGGAGGTGCCGTCCGAGCCACCGGCGACGGACGCGCGCCGCTGCGGGGCGGCGCGGCGCCGTGGACGTTGTGGACGTGGTCGGCCCGTCGAGGCGTGGGACAGTGCGGGAAACGTCAACATGGCGTTCTCAAGGTGCTGAAAATGACACATCGTAGACTGTACGACACGATGATTTGACACGATTCGATGATTTTTCAACGTATCCTTGTGTCTCCCAAGGCGGAGCTTGTGGCTGAGTGCATTGGTTCCAACTGTGGCCAAGGCTCGGCATCCAAAGCTTAGAAATCGAATGTGACATACTACGAGTCTAAAAACGTGCTTGGAATGTGACGTTGTGACCTTACTTGGCTCACATTCCAAATGTCTCGTTTTGCTTTTTGCTTTACTTTTGCAACTTGCAACTTGCAAAAAAACTGTTTCTAACTTTGGACCAGGCCGCGTCCTTGTCAATTTTGACGCCCGAAATTCTCAAGGAAGCTAAGGGAAAGGCCATGGCCCGTCGGTTTTGCAAGTTTTGCAACTTGCTAAGGAATGCGAAAGAAAAGAAACAAAAAAGAGACATGTGGAAAGAAGATGAAGAAGACATCAGAAGACCCTGAACCTGTCGTTTTTTTTTTTTTGGTAAGCGCTTTTAACTTGTTTCCAACAGATGCTAACAGATGGGAGGTAGCTATCATCACTGGTGCCACCAGTGGTGTTGGACTGGAAGCGGCACGAATTCTTGCAGCCAATGGCTGTGAAGCTTGGGCTTTTTGGGCGTTGGAGTTTACAGAAACACGGTCAACAGAGGATGAAAAAAACATCCCGATTGACGTGCAAACAATGTGCAGGTGATTGTCATATATTGTCACTGTAACCACTGACCTTGAAGCCTTGGCGGTCTTTGAAGTGAACTTGACGAACGCGCCTTCAGGATGTGTACGTGACGGGCCGTACGCTGCAGAAAGCGAAGGATGCTGTGGCGGACGTCGGGACCACGGCCACCGGACAGGCGAAAAGATCAACGAAAAATGTACAAAGACAAGTGCCAAGGAAACATCGGAACCAATTTGTGGCAATTTGATGAAAAAACTGTTTTCGCTTCAACCTTTTTGTTCGCTATCTTTTGATCTGTTGACTTGTTGACTTCAGAAGGTGTTTCCTTTGGAGCTGAACTTGGCCTCTTTGACGTCTGTCCGCAACTTTGTGGCTGAATGGAAATCCATCAGGCGGGAAGGGGAAACTTCAGACGTCAATTTCGTCAATTTCGAACAAGTTGTGAACAAAGTGGTCACAGGAAGCCGGTGGATATCTTGGCCTGCAATGCCGGCCTAGCTTTAGGCACCCAACCCATTGACATACTGATGGCACATGGATGGTATTGGTGGTTTCTTCATGTTTCTTCCAGGTCAAGACCAAACAGAACCGCAATTCACCGAAGACGGTCAGGGAGACCTAATGGGAATGTCTATAGGAAATATCGCGGGGGATGTCGTGGGAATGTGTCCCTGAGGCTTTGAACTCACGGTCGGCACAAATCATTTGGGTCACTTCTTACTGGTGAATTTGCAGCTCGGATCTTTCAGTCGAGTGGAGTTTGAAAAATGTTTTGAATCCATGAGTTATCCATTCTGATTCATATATGACGTCACTATGTGTTATCCATGCGTTTTTCCATGTATGGTGAATCACTGTCTTTCACAGATTGCTTCGGTCTGGTGGTTTGTGAAGATTCCAAGGATGGAAGAGCAGTTGGCTCCAACGGCCCGCGTGGTCATCACCGCCTCCTCGGTGCACAACCCCGCCACCGGAGATCCGGGCAAACAAGCCACGCTGGGTCTGGGGATCTCAGTGATCTCAGTGATCTCGGGGGCGTCCAAGGACATGAAGGACATGAATTTCGGAGATTCTCGAATGCTTTTCATACACATGCAGCACATATATCATAATATCATATCATATCATATACACTATATACTGGAGATGTGAATGCGGGGAAGCTGAGGTGACTTGTCAGGCTTGGGAAAAGGTATGGTGGATGGAGGTCCCTTTGATGCTGGGATGCTTGGCTCCGATAGCTGTAGCTGCGTAGCTTCTTCCAGCACCTTTTTCTGGTTCCGATGCACCTCGATGTGTGTGCCAACATTTCAGCTCAGGAAGGCCTACAAAGGCAAGCCCGTGGCAAATCTGTGTCGAAGTGTCATGAAATCACTTGAAATCACAAGAGAAATCGAGAGATCAGGAAATAATGTGAAATGAAGCTTAGAATTTAGAATCATCATCCATGTCATGTTACTGACATGTGCTGACTTGGAAGATTCCAAGCTCTGTAACGTGCTCTTCACACTGGAGTACGGAAGCCCAGGAAGCTCTCAGGCCGACAAAGTCATCAGTTGGATGCAAAAACCTGACACAAGACGAACACGTTTTGTTTTTTTCCTCCATGTATCAACGTTTTAAGGTTTTGCTATCTTTTCTAACATGTTTTAATTCAAAGTCTTCCATGTCGCATTCGTCGAACATCTCATGGATTCATTCATGGAACATCATGTGGTATCTGGCTGTTCTCATCGATACTTTTTTCACATCCTGGCTCTGAGCTGAGGCTCGCCCGACGCTTGTGCCTCGGCATCAGCCGCATGTTTTTCGGTTTTCAAAAAATAACATTCGTAGTTTTTTTTTTTGAGTTCTTCGGAATTCCGAGTTTCTGCGGAGTTGTCTTTTTCCCGGAATTGATTTGAAGTGCTGAAGCTTTCGGGATGATCGTTTGATGCAGAGCGGCAACGCCACAGGAAGAAAAAGGGCTCAAAGATCACAGCGAACTGCTTTAGCCCAGGCATGCAGACAAGCTCTAAACATGCGATTGACCATCTCGAAACTAAATATGAAAATGCAAGAAGAAGGTATTGGAAAAATTTTAAGATTTCTATAGATGTCTCTTTTGCGGACACTTGGTGCGATGCTGGGCACAAAGCTGAAAATATTGAGTTTACGGGCATGAGCAGTGTTCTGGAAGGTGTTTGTTGGGTGTGGCTCGTGGGTCTTTTCATGTGCCAGGTCTAATACCCTCCAAGACCTTCTTCCGCTACCAGAACCAGGTGGGCTGAGGTGTTTTCGACATGTTTTGCGCATCTATGATTTTACTCATCCTTTGTATGATGTTTAGCCACCAATTTCTTTGAACTTTGACAAACTGTTGTTTGTCTATAATTTACGCTGCTTTTTTCTTCTAATAACGACGGGGTGCGCAGTGCGAAGCTTCCTTGCAGACCTTCTCCTCCGTCTTCGCCTTTGCGGCGGACAACGTCTTGCAGATCTCCGAAACGCCGCAGTTCGGCGGCCAAACGCTGACCTACGTGGCCCTGGCGCCAGAGGCCGCGGTGGGCGGCAAGTTCTACAGCGCACCTCAGATGCAGAAAAGTTCACATCTCCAAGAAGTTAAAGTGTCTTTGAATACACATCGATATTATATTATAAATGTATTTTGTTGAGGAATGCACCAGTGCATGCAATAACAATTCAGTTGAACTCACTCATGGATGGGTGGGTGGGAAGTTCCTACCTGGGTTCCATTTTGGCTCAAGGGCCATTTGGTTCCCAGGTTCATTTTTCTTTAGGTGGGGTGAGATGGCTTTTCCCCGTGCATTGCTACCTGGGGATGCAGTCTTAGCCACATGGGCAACAATTTCTGATGCAAAGAGTTGGGCTAATATTGATGAAGGTTTGGCCAGATCCGTGTTTCGACACTTAGGTGATCCTGATTTGGGTAGTCTGGCTGTGGCAGCTGTCATCCCCACGGAAGCATTTGAAAGAGCTTTGGGATTAGCAATGAGGGGCACGAGAGCACTTAGCGAAGTTGAGAAGGGGCAGTTTAGATTGATGATGAACGCAATACGTTGCAAGTATGGGGCGTTGCCGATCCCAGTGAACAATTTACCAGCTGCGAGTGGAGTAGCAGATCCTTTGACTGCAAGTGCTATGGCCCAACCATCGAGTGGCAAAGTGAAGCTCAAGTTGGCCCAGATTATAGATCAGGGTTCAGACATGGAAGTAGAGCAGATGAGTCATGCGGATGCATTAGCTTGTAGGAAGCGCTATGTCTTGTCTGAAGGAGATGCGCCAGTAGAAAGAGACGAAATTACAGACGGTCAGTTGTCCTGTTTGAAGGCCAAAGTTTCAGCCAATTTGGCGCCATTCACTGATCATGGTGTGTGGGGTCCGTTCGGAGACCGGTTAGCAAGAGCTATGAAGTTCAAAGCACAGGTCTTCAAAGAGGGACAATGGACCACAACAGAGATGGCTGGTGCCACTGACATAGTGGCTTGGGAAGAGTCGTGGAAGATATTCCGCACTGGTTGCATCATGTTAGAGATTGCCACGGCGGCCACTATTGATCGTTATGCTGCAGAATTCAAATGTCGGATCCAACAACATCCAGATGCTTTGCACCTTGCAGCACAGGCTGACATAAGGTGCAGAGCGGAATGGTGGCAACAGGAGTTGAGGCGGCAGGAGATGTTTCATCAAACTCATCCGTCTTTGTCATCCTTCAATCCCATGCAGCCGTGGAATTCAGTTATCAAGGCCTCAGCCAACAATGCAGATTTCTGGGCACGTGAATTCGAGAAGCATGCATGGGCCGAGGGCTATGCCTGCAAGGCATGATCCACCGGCAGGTGATGGGGTGCCAATGGGTGAACGTGGCAACAAGGACAAGAAGCCAAAGCAACAGTGGGAGCCCAGAAGACGCGATGGTAGATACTTCAAATCCAAGTCCGGTGTCAACATTCACTATGAGTGGTCAAGCAAGCCCGACGGGTGCGCAAATGAAGGGCCCTGTCCGGAGGGTATGGCACATGTGTGTAAATGGTGTCGTCAACCTCATCGTACCATCAATTGCCTTCAGATGCCCAATTGGACTCCTGAGACGAAGCCAGAGAAAGGGCGTGGAAAGGGCAAGAAAGGTGGGGGTAGCAACAAGAGAAAGCACATGTGAACAGAAGAACCCTCAGAGGTGGCTATTGCAGTGCGTCCGGAGCTTACGCAACTCTTGAGATCGAAACTGGAAGCATTGCGTGGGCGGCCTTCGGGTTACAGTGGTTCAAAATTTTTGCATGAGAATTCAACTCCACTTCAATATACGTCTGAAGACAGATCAGCGGAAGGAGGGGCAGTTCTGAAAGAGGTCACATTCTTAGAGCTGTTTGCAGGTGAGGCTGGACTCACCAAAGCAGTGCAGAGAGCTGGAGGCGTTGTGCAGTTGATGTCAATGACAATGAGGCCACAGTCAACTTTGATTTGAGAAAAACTGGACATTTCAAAAAGTTGAAAAAGCTCATCAAGGAGAAAAAGGTAAGATGGTTACACTTGGCACCACCTTGCAAAACATTTAGTAGGGCAAGGCAGCATGACAAATATGCCAAGGCCCGTCGCTTGAGATCGGTCCAATTTCCAGGAGGTCTTGAACCAAAATCGGCATTAGTCAAAGAGGCTAACTTGCTGGCGGCACGGTCGGCGCAACTGGCTACCCTGCAGATGAAGGCCATGGGTTGGTTTAGCATTGAAAATCCCGAAAGATCCTTCATTTGGCTTTACAAGCCAGTGGCTAAGCTGTTGAAGACGGAGGGTGTTCAATTCATTGTAGGAGATCAATGCATGTTCAATGGAGAGTATAGGAAACCCACTGGATGGTTGACCAACGCGCCACATCTGCAGATACTTGCTAAGCGTTGTCCTGGTGATGAACACCATCAACATCCACCACTTGAAGGATTCGCCTTTGACTTTTGGGGGTCAAAAACTTTCTTGACTTCACTAGCTGCAGAATATCCACAAGGACTATGCGAGGAGTTGGCAAAAAGTTTTCTGAAGAGTTTAGAACTTCAACCTGACCGTCAACCCATGGTTCACAAGCTGGTGAAAGATTCAGATGGCAGAAAGCTTGTTGAGTCGAAGAAAGGGCAACAGTCTGCCCGTCTCAGCAGTGCCTCCAACTGTTGCGTGTGCCATTTCCCAACCGCTTGCAACGGTAACCCGGCCTGGCACCAACACAGAGTGTGTGGGATCAAACCCGATCACACCATCACTCACTCATTGTACACTCAGTGGTGGGGACAGCAAGGTCGGTACATTGTTGTACAACGTACAGTCACTACTTCCACGCCAATCGAAACCACAGCCAGTGGCCAGGGAATCTTTTACGGCATGCAACTTATTTGAGCTAAGATTCAACACATATCTAGGCAAGAAACGTCTAGAAAGCTCAGTAACCCAATGGTCATCAATCAGAATCTTCTTGGTTTTGAGCTCTTCCACAATTCGAAGAATGACCATAAACACCTGCGAAACATGTGTAGTTTCCAGAAGCTGTTGAACTAGCCTTTCTACAGTCTCTTCCCTCACACCTCCTTGCGATGCAACCGAGTGCACACTTTGCTCAATTACCTCCTCGACGGAAGGTTCCACGGCCACAGATTCAGCTACCCAGTCTTCAGCACCCTCTAAAGGTGCATCTCTGAGATACTTTAAGATGGTTTCACTTCCCCACCTGCAGTACAGCTGAATTTTGTAATATTCTATTCCTCTTCTGGCCATAAATTGAGCCCCAGTGGCTCTGAGCGCATGACCTGTGAGTGCTTTGCGTTGATCTTCTGACATACCCACTCCCCCAGCAACCAAGTGGAAAGTCTCCACCATTGCCGCCTTAGTGGGTACTTCGCCGACTCCTTCAGTGGCCAGAAAAGGTGAGTCGGGCCTCCCTGAATCATTCTCTGCCACTGCTATCCTCGCAGCAGCCACCGGGCATAACCCTGCTGGGTCCAAACTGCAAGCGCATCCTTGTCGTCGTGTGACCCCATCGCCTTTCGGGTCTGTTTTTGAGGCAGGCAAATGAAGTGTGACTACCCCACAACCTCTTGCGGAAGACTCTACTTGAACATGTTCTCTGCGCCTCAAGGCTGCTTCTATTTCTCGACAAGCAAAAAAAAGGAAAACAGCACTACAGTGTCTTTGGGAAGCCTAGGCCCTCCAGCCACTGGTTTCAACTCCTCAATCTTTGCCACCTGCATCAAGTCAAAAGCCAAGCTGCGCTTGTCTGGCCCCAAGCCCCGTGCGCAGGACCTTATTGCATCTTTTACCTCTTGCGAGAGACTGTCTGACCACTCGTGCCATCTTGCAATGTGTTCTCTTTTCATAGCAGATAAGTAGATAGCAGCGCTACGATATTGCCCTGCCTTCAACATCACTCCAGCATGCCTGACGCTGGATCTCTGCAACGGAAAGGAAAGCATGCCCGCAGCAGTTGCCCGGTTTTCCCACCATTTCACCCTTGAATTGTAGGATCCAAGGCTAGATGCTGCCATCTTGTCATCCTCAAATTCCTTAACCGCCTTCTGGAAGGCTTGCTCGTCTGCTTCAGTGTCATTCACCAGTGCTGTGCTACCTCTGGCATAGGGTTTGACCATCGGCTCAGTGTTCCTAAGCTTCCAAGCCACTGGTTCCGGAGATGAAGGAATTTCAATAACATCGTTTGCAGCAATCACACCTGGAGAGAAAGGGATGTGACTTCCCCCAAACTGATCTGCTTGTGTAGCCATGAACTTTTGCATTTCTTTCAAGTTCACAAATTCAGGCTTCTTCAAGGGGGGGTGGCCATTGGGTCTTGATGGCCGAGAAAACAAAGGGTTCTGCTCATCCTCATTGTTGCTTTCGTGCCCTTCTGACTCCTCCATCGGTTTTGTCTGGCTCACCTGAAATGCATTCGTCTAAAATTCAGGAATTTCAGAGGGCCCTCCCCCTCCTAGTGCATGATGGTTCGTGCCAGTTGGGCAGATGTGTGCCCTGATGCAAAAATAGTGAAAGGGTCCCGCATCACAATGAGGACAAAAAGGCAGCGAGTCTTCACTTACAACTAACTCACACTCTTCACACCTCTTGTTCACAGCACCTATGGTGTGGTCCATTGAAGTGTCAATCCTTTTCGGTGCTTGCTCACCTGGCGCAGTCCGGAGACCCGCCCAAGTGTTGAGGTCATGTTTCGACACTTCGTCGTTTGTGCGTTTCATTGTGTTTGAACCTGAAAGAAAGAAAATGGCAGCGGATGAACATGCATGCAAAACACAACTCACAAGTCAACACAAGCAACATGTGCAAAGCAACCGTTCAAATGCAGCAATTTGACACAACGCACTTCCCTTGCAAACAAACATGCCAAGGGCGACGTAATTCGCAATTCGAGCCGCTGTGATTTCACTTAGGTTTACCTTTTAGCTGATGCCCCGGCCTCTTGTTGCCCTGCGCGGCTGTGATCTCTCGATCCTGCCTGGACGGTGCATGCAACATACAGCAACCTTGCTTTAAATTTTACCAGATTTCAACCGATGCACCGGTAATCATTGACTGTCAAGTATAACAACACACTTGCAACGTCCACCGCACATGTTCTCGCCTACCAGCATCACATGTTCACCGGTTAGCGACGTTCAGTTGCGCTTCCAACGCCTTCACCTTTTTACTCACGCCAAAAAGTTTGCGCCTTCAACGCAAGCGGCAATGACTCCAGTTCTCTAGGGACTGGTGCTGGACTGTTTGGGTCTTTCAAACGACTCAACGAATCAGCCCAAAAATGTACTCACTCCAAACATGCAACGTCTCGACAGATCTAAACTGTTGTGCTAACCACAGTGTGATTTCTTTAATCAGCCCATTTAGCAAAGGCGTCTTTGACGCACGCTTCAACAGCGCCGACAGTACACCCTGTGCATCGCCTACCACTCTAACATACCCTTGGTCGCTGTTCTTCAACCAATGCCACAAACTTCTGAGCAGCATATAACATTCCCACAATGCTTGAGATTCAGGTTGGCCTATCTTTGCACCCGTTTTGATCTCATCTTGCTCTGTCCAGGTTACGCTAGAGCTTCAGTGGGTTTTCCTTTCACATACTTTATTGCCCCTCCACCCCACGGTGAAGCATCCACCACAATTTCAAGACAGCAGTGATGACGTACATGTGCTTTGACTGTCCACTGAAGCCCATGACTGAATCCAGCCAAAAGCTTGCTCAGCGAACCTAATGCAGGTGCCAACTGTTGTTGATAGATGACTTCCTGGCCATCTTTCATTGTGGTACAATGCGAGATTGCACTGTACAGCATCCTCACAAAAGGTTTGGCCTGCTGAATCATGCCCGCAGCCCAATTCACCTTTCCAGCCAGCCTACTAACTTGTCTTTTTGACACCATGGGTTTCTTAGCTGCCTCTGCAATTAGGCACTTCCACTCTTGCACTTTCTCCTCGGTGATGAATACAGTCACTTCATCCTTATGGTTGTTCACTTTGATGCCTGCACCAATCCAGTCAGCTTCTTCCCCCAAGGCGCCCTTTGCCCAAGAGATTTTGAGCCCCAAAGTTCTCCACAGCATCAACACTCTGTTGGTCATATCATGTATTTGCTCAGGAGTACCTCGCATAGACACCATGGGATCATCCACATAGAGCTGCACTCTTAATCTCATTTCATGGAACATGCTCTGCGTGCATCTTGACGCCAAAGCTGCAACACGCCCCCAAACTAGTGGTCCAGTACGAATGCCGAACAGGACGGTTCTATAGTAAAACCATCCGATACCCATCTGTCCTGACAGATATCGTTGCTCTGATTCTCTCACCGGTATTTGCTTGAACGCATCAGCAAAATCCAAAGACATCAAGCAAACTCGTTCACCTTCAGTTTTATGTTCCAAAAACAGCAACACATCTTCCAGCAAATCCTTCATTCAGGGGAGTACCAGCCTTTCCTCAAACTTGATGGTCTCATTGATGCCCGACCGCCGCAAGTCATGCACCAGCCGGTACTTCTCTGTGCCATCTCTCTTGACCTTCTTAATAACTCCAATGGCTGAAGGTACCAATGTTCCAACAGTCTTCTCCAAATCTTCTCGCTTTGCTGACCAAACAGCAAACCCTTGTTGCCTCTCTTTTTCAAACAATGCTTCTGCCGCATCCTTGTGCTCTTCATAGGATACGTAGTTGTATTGGGCTCCTTGCAACTCCGCAATCTTTTCAAGTCTTTCTGATTCTCCAAATTGATCTTCACCTTGTACTTTGGGAAAGACTCCTCCGGGTGCAAGATGCTCTTCAATGCCCAAAGGTGCACCAATTGAAGGCCATGTTGCCGCCTCCTTGTCGGGGTCCCCGCTCATGTGGACCAGCTTAACTAGCAGGTCCCCCCAGAGCCCTCGTTCTGGAAGTTTACTTTTTAGACCAAAAACTGAAGCAGTCACTGCACTGAGGATGGTGTTGACTAAGAACTTATCTGGCAATTCCATTTTACCAATCCACATCCATTGATCAGCCCATTCCGGATGACTTCTCAATATCGACCCCAGCATTTCAAATAACAAAGAGCCCACTGCTTTCCAACCAGGCACCTTTTCTATAGAATGCACTGGGTTGCGCAATCCTCCTACACACTCGTCGTTCTCTGCCTCCACTCGTTGCCTCAGTTGGGAGGGTGGGAGGCAGTAAATTGTGAAACAATCAATGAATTGTTATATTTATGATTTATGTACTCATGTATTTATGTTTTTATATGGATCCACTGAAATTTTGTATCTTATATTCTAGATTTTGTATGTGTGTTTGTAATATATATTATGTTATATTACATTATATTACATTATATTGCATTGTATTGCGTTCTATTCTATTCTATTCTATTCTATTCTATTCTTTTCTATTCTATTCTCTTCTCTTCTCTTCTCTTCTCTTCTATTCTCTTCTATTCTATTCTCTTCTATTCTCTTCTATTCTACTGTATTGGTTTATGTTACATTATATGCTCAAATGATATGATATTGCATTGCATTGCAAGTTGTATTGTATTTTATTATTCATATATCATAATACTTGTGCTTTTCTGTGATGCTCTCTTACTTTTCTCTTTTGTGTTTATTGTGTGTTTGAAGAGCGGGGGTTGTGAATGTTCAGATGGGGCTTCAATTTGGTGGCTATTTGACTTCATGTTTCAGGTTGATTAATGATTAATGTTTCATCTTTTGCGATTTTGTGTGTTTTTTTGGCATTGATTGAACGTGTTTGAGTTGCAAGACCCATCAACCCTTGGTCAAAAACAGATTGAGGGGATGGCTTTAGTGGCAAGACGTCCTTGCCCTTCCCAAGGCGATTCCTCCTGGAAAACATGAATTCGTGGAGGCTTCGGTGGATTGATGCTGAGTTTGGTCCCACGATAAGACTGGCATCCTTGAATCACTTGAATCGATTCGTTTGAGTCAAGTGATGAAAAGAAGAAAAGAACATTACTCCATGTTGCATGGAAAACAGTTTGATTTGCATGCACTCGGAAAGATCACATGGATCACATGCAATATGGTTTTCTGTTTTTTTCTGCAGATGCTCAAGGGGCTTGAAAGGTAGCCAATGCAGATTTCTCTTCCAAGATGTTTCCGTGCCATTCTTTTGAGCTTGGTTTTCGTTCCCGTTGCGCCGAGCTCTGCTGCGGTTGAGATCTGTGACTTCGAGGAGACCTCTGAACTGCAGCTGGGCGTTGAGCCACGCTTCGCGGGCGGTGGCACGGAGTTGGGCACAGGTGGGATACGCATCAAAGAAAAAAAAAACATAGGCATCCAAAAAGCAAATTAGTGGAAATATGCAAGGAAGGAAGGAATGAAGGAATGAAGGAAGGAAGAAGGAAGGAAGGAAGGAGGGAAGGAAGGAAGGCAGGAAGAAAAACAAGAAAGAAGATGCTTTATCAGTAGGCAGTAGTATCTGACACAGCAAGTTCTTGGAAGCAAGCAAGGAAGGAAGGAGGAAGGTAGGGCGGCATCCTCTGCAGCGACAGACGCAGCATCCCCAACGCCCCCTCCAGCTCTTTTAGATTTTAGTCAGTGAGGCATCTTCAACAGCAACAGCAACAGCAACAGCAAGAGCAAGAGCAAGAGCAAGAGCAAGAGCAAGAGCAAGAGCAAGAGCAAGAGCAAGAGCAGGAGCAAGAGCAAGAGCAAGAGCAAGAGCAAGAGCAAGAGCAAGAAGAACGATAAAATTACACAGCAGTAGGATATTCCGCAGGGACAGCCGCAGCATCTGGGGGGAGGCACTGCAACCTCTGCAGCGACAGCCGCAGCATCTGTAAACATGCGCTGCATCCCCTGCAGCGACATGCAAGGGTGTGGGCACATCTGCGAGGGGAGTAAGTGCACTTATTTTTTTTGTTTCATTTGTTTCGGTTTTGGATGGTTTTGGCAGTTTGTCATTTTCGCTGCAGCGTTTCTTTTTTTAATCCCTGGCACCCGGCACAGGTGCAACAGGTGCAGCAGGTGCAGCAGGTGTAGGTGGCACAGTCGCAAGTTCCGAAGCTGGGCCGTCTCACGCCTTCCCACGCTTCGCCGGAGGACATTTGGAGAATCCAAACCTTCGAGGACGAGATGATGCAGACGCAGATGACGATGTGAACCACTTTTTGTCTTCCGTGAATCCTGCCAATCCAGCTTCTCCAGCTAATCCAGCTTCTCCAGCTCCAGTTTCACAACCATCCTTGCCACGAGATTTTTTTCCACCTGCACGTTCACCACGTTCACCAGTCCCACCTTTATCTTGGGAAAACAAGATAAGAAGGGATGTCCAAACCGATCTGCAAAAAGCTGTCAATCAAGTTTCGGAACCCAGATTTGCAGGCCGCTTGGTTTGGAAATCAAAGTGGAGACTAGTTGCATTGGGAAGTGACAAGATCATGTTGCATCCTGTAAAGATAACCTATGATAATCTATGTGAATCTGCTAGGGGTTATATATATATAATATCATCATTAGTTGTCATCATTGCCCGGTATACCTCAAATTCAACTGCTCCAGCATGATTCAATCTCTTGCAGCTTCATTGACGTTTTACGCCTGTGCCGTTCTCGCTTTGTAAGTTTCCTTTGAACAACCTTTCGGCCGTTTCAGTTTCTCCAATCTTTCTCAGGTCCAGGGTCACTAAGACTAGATAGATGAAAGAGATTCAAAGCCATGAAGTTTTGATACAAAATTGAATTACGTTTGACATCCAACAGTGGCTCATGGGTTCTCATCTTTGGTTGTTGCAGGTGGATCACCTCGTCTTGACGAATTGCCAGTGCCTCGTCTTCCGAAAAGGGAAACCTTCGCGAATGGCGCGGCACGCTTCGCAGGAGGTGGCGCAAGTGGCAGAGAAGATCTTCACGAAGATCCTCGTCGAGAAATTTCGCTGCCTCGCTCGATGGATGAAACTTCTCTGCGCGATGCTCGCGACGCCGTGACCTACGAGTTTCGGAAGACATTTGGCGACATCAAAACGCGGGAGTCGCCCCCCCGGAACGCGTCCACGGCGTCGGCAACGGCGGCCACGTCAGCTGCCACTTTGGAACGTTTGTTTCGAACCAATGACAACTCTGAAAGTGATGGCAGCTATGATCACATAGCTTCTCAGGATGTTTCTACAGAGTCTTACTCAGTTGATTGTGGAACTACAATTATTCAACCGAAAAAATGGCATTTCACTTTCAGGCCACCAAACTTGGGAGATTTCAACATTCCAATTACTGTGCATCGAAGTCCTGATCAGAAATCTTATCAAATTGCAAACATGGAAGTCTCTGTGAGTGCAGAATTGGACAATTGGCAACCTTTTGCCTTACGTTTGATTGCTCCCACTCGAACTTCCATTCTGTTGAAGGAAGGTGGCACTTCGGAATGTGCGGATCTCCGTTGCGACTTCACGGAGATCGCGTCCTGTCATTCGTGTACCCGACCCAAGGAGACCCTGAGCGCCTTCACCGGGGAAAGTGCCCTGGGCACGTGGATGGTCGCCTTCGAAGATTCCGAGGGACGGAAACGTACCGGCGCCATGGCCTGGGCGGCCTTGAAGATCACCTGGAGCTGCGACCAGCCCTTGGAGCAAAGCTGAACCAAAGAGATGTTTGAATGCAGCTATGGCCTGGGTGTGTTTTTTCCATTTGAGATTTCCTTCATATCCATTCACGAATGGTGGAAAAACAGTGAGGCTGAATTTCTGAGCAATTTCTTTTAGTTTCAACTTGGATACGCGCATCTCCTGGCACGTAGAGAAGAGAGCAAAGTGTGAATAGTGTGATAACTCTGATGATATTGTAATTCGTTGCCAATCTCGTTCGAATGAGCGAGTGAAACTCATTATCAGCGAGCCAAATCCGTAGAAAGGACACCTGGTTGAAGTTTTGCTGTTTCCTTGGTGCATTTTTGCACCATGCAAAAAAAACATCTAAAAGCAGCAGCATGTTATCTACAATGATTCCCACTAATATTTCTTCGTGATTTCTTTTCAGAATTTCCTCAATTTTGTCTCGACCTGTGTGACCTGGATTGACCAGATTTTGGACGCAGTCCAGAAAGAGACTGTGGGCCCGAGATGTGAAGAAAACCACGTGCACCGTGAATTGGGAAAAAAAAGACGCTCAAATCGGTCCGATGATTTCATGTCTACCTGATGTATGGATTCTGTAATTTTTTGATCGAAGTGATCAGTGAAAGAGCCCACCAGGATACACCATCTGAAGAAGCTCGAAATGAGGCTGAGGTCAGTGGCTTTCTGGATGCTAGAATCTATTTATATTTCGTCCATGTGCCTTTTTGAATTTTAGAAAGTAAATGAGAAATCCCTGCATTCTTGGCAATGCTGTTGTGAACTTGTGAATGTTTTGAAGCATTTGAAACTTCGTTGAAAGGAATTATATACCTAGCTTTTTTCCAATTTCTTTGAACGTCAGGCAGCCGAACTCTGGAAGCGCTCTGTTGCCCTTGTGGGTCTTTGAGTTTTTCAGAAGATCGCTTTGCGGAAAAAAGTCGCACTTTTGCTTCTTGATGACGCGATGCCTGAAGCATGAGACATGAAGCCTAGACATTCCTGCATTGCTGCGTCCTATCACGCTACCTCACGGTGCAACATAGTACGTAATTCGAAGAATGTTTTAGATGGGACATGCCACAGACATGCAGAGATTCGTAAAGACAATAGGAGACTGACTCTATGTACATTTGAAATTTCCCCAAAAAAAACTTTGTGATGTGTTTTTTTGGTTTGCTTCGTGGCTTCATGGCTAAGGACTCCACCTGTGTGTGATTGCCCTGGCCCTACCACTTTGCCCGCGGGCTACGGCAGAGCCGTGTCTCCGACTTAGAGTCCGTGCAACGGTGCAACGTGTCGTCCGTGCTACGACTGAGACGTGTCGTCCGCGTCGTCCGTGTCGGTTGCGTGTTGACTTCTTTCAGGGCCAACAGTTTGACCAGCTACTCCTGCCATGGCCTCGGTTCCGCTTCTTCCGGTGTTTTGTTGGCGTTTTTTACACAGATGAAGACCTGAAGATTGGGAAACGGCAGAAATCCATGGGTTTTTTTCTGTTTTGGAAATCCTCGGAGGTCTCAGTGGTTACGTGGGCGATGCCGTGGTGAATTGTTCCGTGCCGGGCGAGAGCTGCCTCACGGAAGCGCAATTCGGAGGGCTCGGGGGACCCGGGTGGGTGTAGCGCTACACCCCGGTGTGTTAGCCACCCGGTGTGTAGATTGTGTGGCCTCTCTTTGAGTGAAAAGTTATTTAAGTCTATTTGTGTCGTATTTGTATTGAGGTTGAGGATGACTTGTTTTATTTGACATCGACTCATCGACCTTAAAACTGCTTTGATTTGCTGATTTGCTGAGATTTCGACTTCCGAGGTGTATCCCTACAGTGCCCTGTGTGGTTCCAACTGTGGATCAATGCCGAATGGACACCAGTGCCGTGCACAGTTTACTTTAGTTTCCTGAAAATTTGCAAACCCATCAGAAACTGGAAAAAAGTGGTTGCGACAAGTTCTTCAACATTGAAATGTTTCAGCAAAAAGAAAGGCTCGTTTTGTGGGTCACCAGGGCCAAGTAGATCAAAATAGTCATTTGAAAGCTCAGGTGACTGTGGCAGCGAGGTGTGACAACTCTGTCCGTGTGATGGGCTGAACATGTTCTGAAGCCGTGTACGGTGTGCATCGCACACCTCCAAGGCCGTCCCTATTCTTATCACAATGCGTCTTCAATTAAGCAATTCCTTTCTTGAGATTCTTAGGATAAGATAGGATAAGACAACAAGCTTGAGTGTGTAAGATTTATTTGAAAGTCGACGAGGAGTCAGAGATTGGTCATTGATTCCCAGAAATTTATTATTTGTTTCCTTAGCAGCCGCCTCTCGCCTCCAAGAAAAGCAGAGGAAACTCCTCATTAATGGGTGGATGGAGTTAGTTCGCAATTCAAAATTGACTGCACCACAACTTTCAGCTTGTTTAGTCATGCATGCCTTCGAACAGGACGATTCAGTATGATAGCAACTTTATTTCTGTCCTGTGAATGGCAATGTTCTGTCCCCACTTTGCAAGTTGTCCTAAGTTTTCAACTGCTTGACTTCATAACATTTCTCAGCATTTTTGTTCCAAAGAAATTTAGAAAACCACTTAAAGGTGTACTTCGGCGAGGTGGTTGTCACTTTGACCAGGTGGCACCCGGATCCACCTGCAGCGTTTCATGTGGAGCCCTGGTCTCGGAACATGCGGTGATCCAAGCGATCCTAAGTGGTGAAGACGACGGACGACGATTCAAAAGCAATATTTTGAGTAGCGACGACTTTAGAATTTATTGATATGCTAGTGTACATGATATACATATGAGTATACATTACATACATGTATATATATATATATACATCTTTCGGGTTGTTTATAGTGATCTTTGATTCAATCTCAACTTTCATGTCCAGCCATGTTGCAAGGTCTATTTGGGCAACTCTACCACTGCGAGCTGTCCGCAGGCCTTTTTCAGACAACGGAACAGACAAGCACTTTGCTCTAGCGATGAGTTGTGGGGAACACACTTCAGAAGACCACTACAAACTCGAAGTTTCTTTGAGTCAGAAATGAACATGTTTTTTCACTTTTATGTGACATACTTTTTCTCAAACAATCGAATTCTTTGAATTCTTTGAACGTTGGGCGCTTTTGGAACATTCCTCTTCCTTGGCACGGCTTGGCCAGACAAACATCGATCCGTCTGGCTTGGTGATCCCAGAGGAGTGTGGCTTTTTTCAATGTTTTCATGCAAAAACACGAAAAACGGAAATGAAATTGAAAAACAGCTTGAAGTTCTTTTTGATTTGCTATTTCTCTCTCATGTTTCATTGTTCAATGTGATCTTTTGCAAATAAGGTAATAGAATTTGGCATTATGTTGCCATGCTCTCTGCATTTAGAGCTTTCGTATGCTTTCGTCTTTGAATGGAAAGCAGGATTTTCAATGTGATTGTCCAGATCCTTCGACGATTCCAACCGGCTATGCCAGGCATTCTGTGTTTTCTGAGCTTAAGAGGAAGACGTCCAACAAAGCAATAACAGATTTGTTGGTCATGCATTGTGCACTTTTCACCATGTTTTTTCGTGGAATTCTCGCTGTTGTGCAGAAGCAGCGGTGGCTGGCAGTGTGCCGACTTGTGCCCTGTGAAGGCTGTGTCAGGTGTGGCTCTCTTTAAATTAAACTTTAAAGCGACACACCAATGATGAACTCCTTGCGAAAAAAAGTAGCGAGGTTTATGGATGGAACCAATCAAGATCAGCCTATTAATTCATGTTTTGGTAAAGTTTTGTGTCTGAAGGTACGTGGGCGAAGTGCTTCATACTTGCTCTACGGATGTGCACAGCTTAGATTCTTTAGATTTCAAGACTCGGGGCAAACCATTTCACTATATTTCACTTTAAGCGGCCCCGCAGGCCAGCTGCACTATGCAAGTGCAGCTCGATGGTTGTGAAGAACTTCAGCCCTGTCAGGCCACTCTGAAAAAGAGTGACCTCATAAAATAATTAGAGTTACACATTTGCCAATGTTTGACT
Source organism: Breviolum minutum Mf 1.05b.01 (assembly GCA_000507305.1). NCBI lineage: Eukaryota > Dinophyceae > Suessiales > Symbiodiniaceae > Breviolum > Breviolum minutum. Next base: position 30,853 of record DF242703.1, on the reverse strand, counting down.
CCGTCCTCCCGGAGTACCATGGTGTACCACTTTAATCATTCAAATCACACGATTCGGAAGCCAAGACGTTACAGTCATAGGCCTTTGAGGAAGGTAAGGATACCTCCAGTGAGAGCACCCTTTTTAAGCAGTTTCTGAAACAGGTCGTTTTGACACTGTTGAATAGTTGCGAAATGTGTGAAATGTGTGGAATGTCGTTCCTACGCAGTCCGTGGACAGCAACTGCCTCTATGATGCCTCCAATTGCTCTGGTGTGATGCAGCTCTGATGCATTGTGGCATTCTGGTGCCATTTGATTCGCTTGATTTTATGTCATTCCGCGGAATTCTGTCAGTGTCTACCCTTCTTCACAATTCCTTGGTTTCATTGCACAGTAGATGAACATGCTTTGGATCTTTTGCATGTTTTGGGCCAGTTTTGGGGATGCTTTTCAGCTTTTTCACATGTGTTGATATTTTTGACGTTTGACAATCTGAGGCCAGGGGAGACCTGTGACATTTTCTGCCAAGAACCCTACGTTGGGACTGCAGACATCGTCAAACGTCGTCAAACGTCGCTCAAAAACTGCACAAGTCTGTTGCACCTGTCGAGTCCAACGTTGTGCAGGACACCTACCATTGGTTCGTGCCCACAGGGCAACACGGTATGATGCTCGGATCGATTGTAACGAAGTGTGTAACATTGCAATCGAAACCATACGAAGGCCACGAACACTTGGTTGACGTGGACTGCACCGATGTCGTGACCCCAAAAACTTCATGTCGTTTCAAAATGTCAAAATCTGAGGTTTTTCGGTTTTTCTTCCGATATCTTCGTTTTACGCATTTTTTCCAACATGTTTCGATCCGTTTCGATTTCTATCCCGAGATGCAATCACAGCGTGTGTCCAGTGCCAGAGTTCCAGCCACAGACTTAGACACCGGAGACACCGGAGACACCGGAACTTGGAAGAGTCGCCGTAGAAATCACAAGTCACCACTCGAAGGATTTGGATCAAGTTTTGCCCTGGAGCTTTTATAATCCAGCCCGGATTAACGAGCCCTTTTTTTTTCAAAGGTTGTTTGATTTAGGGATCAGCATGCCACGATCATTTTCTCTGAAGATTCATGATGGTCGTTTGTTTGCCCCAGCCCTGGTGCTATGTTGTCTTATATTTTCTAATTCTATTCTATCTTTGATTCCTTCAAAAAACCTGGAGGTCTGTGGCTGGTTATGAACTCCAGACAGTGTCTGGCAAACAGAGTTGGCAATGTGCATGGGGCTGAGTTCGCCAGGAGGAGAAATGCGAGAAATTCCTCACATTGTTTCACCATTTGTCCATTCTTTTTGAAGGCTAGCTATCATGCATTCACTTTGGATTAGCTGATTAGCTTTGTTTTTCAGCGTTTTTGTTTTGTTTTTGTCAAAGCAAGTTTTGTATCCAAAGTCTCTTTGTCTCTTTGGTGTTTTTTGGAGTTTGGAGCGTTCCCAGGCTTCGGGCTACGGAGGTCAGGCTGCCGGGATCCCAAGTGAGTGATGACATTTCCGCGTGAATTTTTGATATCAGTGATATGTGATTTTTCAGTGTTTTTACATCGTGATTTTTCAGGTGGAGAGTTGCCCCATTTCCGTGGACTCCATGGACCAGCAGAACTGCAGCAGCGAGACTGTATTGATAGGTCTGCAACTTGCGTTGTTCATTTTTTTAAAGAAATAGTGAAATAGTATTTAAGTATTTTGTATTTTTGTTATATTTTTCAATTGGACTCGTAGAAATGGAAATTTGCATGCCAGGTTGTCTCCCTGTGGTGGGTTGCGTGAAGCCATCAGCAGACACCTGCGTCAAGATCTCAGATTGACAGATTTGACAGGGACTTCTGACCTGATCACGTTGATCACGTTGCGAGATGTGCCACAACTTTCGAAACTTTTAAAGAACATGTTGCTCTCAACCACATTCCTGGTTGAACCATGAATGTGAATTCAATTGGGAACATCCACATGACACTTGCTCAGTGTCGCATCATTTTGGTCATTTAATCAGTGTCGCATCAGTGCATTTCTGATGATGTTTTTTGAGGTTTACAATACCTCGGAGTGCGACAATTTGGGGTCCGTGTCCTCGGGGTCATCCGAAGATATGAAGATACGAAGATGCACGTCCTGCCTTCGACTGATCGACTGAGGGCTGGACAATTCTGCGTCCTGCGCGGAGCTTGGATTCTGTGTTTTGTGCATGTGCATCCGAGCAGCCTTTTTGACGTACGATTTCTATCAATTTATATACATGTGTCATATATTGTCATATTACAGTCACATACGTTCCATTCCTAAATTCATCATTCACTGATGTTTTTTCATGTGTTGTATCTTTTTGTTGCTTGTAGTTGCTCTTGCCTCTGACCTCATGACATCTCTCCAAAGGCGTTGCCAGACGAACTATGAAGGCACAGCCACAGGAGGCTCGACATCGAATCAACTCCATTTTTGGGGCAATTCGGCCTCCATGAAGGGTGGAGAAATTTAAGAAACCCTTGGTGAGATGATGTCAAGATATCTCAGTTTTCATTGCTACAGTTGCAAGGGATCAAACATCAACAAAAAGGAGAAAACTTCAGATCACATCCATGATGGTTGAGAATGATTGATAGTGATTGATAATTTGATAGTGATTGCATGATGTTTGAACTTTTTTTATAGTTGTTGCCACAGGCTACTGCTTGGCATCCAACACCAATCCAAACCGCTTGGTTGCCCGAAGCTAAGCACTGTCGATTGTGAAGCAACTGTGAAGCAATTGGATGACTGAATGCAGACGCCTCGAAGTGAACCGTGTTTTTCAAGCGTTTTTTGTTTTTCAAGCGCTCTGTTGAAAAACCAATGTTCACCAGGAGTGGTCAAGGCCCAGTTGCAGGCACAGCCAGCTTTCGCATAAAGAAAAACACAGACATTTCCCCTCCCCGGCCCTTTCAGCGAAGTTTTTAAGAAGTTTCACAGGATGGTGTGCCCGGATCCGGTGCCAATGCCTGCGGGCTACGTGCGCAGCAATGTGACAGGCTTCTTGGAATGTGTGCAGTGCTGAGAGAAATCAATGCAAAATCGATGGAAAAATCCATGAAAACTTCCAAAGCTTTCATCAAATTCCATCAACCCAGCCATTCCCACCTTTCCTATCCTTTCCTCACACCACTGATGCGACATTCTCTTTCTCGAGAAGATATCACATCATCACATCATCACATCCACATGCGCCACATGTGCCACACATGCGTCACATGATGGACTGAGGCACCAGGATATTGGGGCAGTGTAAGTCAGCAGCTGAGATACACGAGATTACGAGATGCAGAAAAATTCGAAACTAGCTCTGCAAGGTATTTTTTGCAACCAATATCGACTATATCGAAAATGTTTGATGCATAGTGCTTTGGGCAGGCTTGGTGTGCATAAATCATTTATTGTTGATGTCACAACACATTTTGGCTCAAGTATCCCCTCGCCAAAATTGCTGTGACTTTTTCTTCAGACTGGAGCATCCAGTGGATCAAGGCGTTTGATCTCCAAAATGGCTGATGAAATTGTCCGGCAGTGGAGGCAACTCAACCAGGTCGAGCGTGACATGGATTTTGCTTTCTTCTTCGACAGCTTCGCCGAAGCCTCTGCAGAGGCTGGGTCAGAAGTTGCCGGAGCATGGCGTCGTATCCGCTCTCAGCAGGAGAGTGGGCTGGGAGGTCGGGTTATTGATCTCTGCAAGCGAGAGGCGGAGATGCAGCAGCAAGCTGCATCTCGTAAGAGGCCTTTGAAGCCTACTGAGCCCGCGGTACCTCCTAGCTTTGCGCAGAAATTGCGGAGCTTGAAGACGGTGCAACCGCAGCCCACCTCAAAGTACTCCCCGTTAGCGCAGGCTAATGTTGACTTTGGTCCAATTCTTTTTGATGTGATGATGAATGCATCAACCATCCGACCCGACACGCAAGCTGAGGTTCGTGATGCAATCCGACCCTTAGTTGTTAATCCTGTTGAGCAGCACAGAGACTGCAACCCTGCAGCGCGTCAGGTCTACATGGTCAGAGTATCGGGAGTACTTTGAGTCACGTAACAAAGATCTGCATGATCTCAGTGCCATTGAAGTTGCGGGGTTCCTTGCCCAGAACAAGGCACCCAGTCGGTCGATGCAAGCGTTGCAGTGGATGAAGTCCAATTTGATGCTTCAAGGACCTTTGGAATTGTGCAAGGTACAGACTAAACCACGTGGAGGAAAGCATGGAGTTGGCAGTCAGCAGGCTGCAGTTGCACAGCCCTCTATGTTGGTTGGTTTGGAACAGAATTTGAAGGCAGCTATCCAGTTGCACAACCCGGCATGGCCCTGTTTGTTGGGAGCATGGCTACAGACTTTTGGTTGTGTTCGCTGGCAGCATCTTCAACGATCTTTGCCTGTTGCATTTGATTCCCACAATATGCATTTTGTTTGTCTTCGTGGGAAACAGAAAAACCAGCGTACTGGATTTCGCTGGGCTGCTCCATCTCATTTGACCACCATTGAGTTCGCTTTGTATGAACATGCTGCCGCACTCTTTGAGAAGTTCACGGAGCCAGGCCTTGTGATTCATGCCAAGACTGGATCACTGCAAACGCAGACAGTAGCGCAAGATGAGGTCAGGCGTGGCATGCGTGAATGGGTTATCGAAGAGGACCTGGGACGCATTTCATCAAAGTCGTGGAGACAGTTTGGGATCACATTTACTGTTACTTCAGGAATGCAACCTGCTGACCAAATCGCATTTGGTAACTGGATTGACAGTGCACCTCGAGGACAATCAGCAATGCCTTTGCGATACACAGGCAACAAGTACGACCATTCCAATTTCATCAAGCATACCTTGCATGCTTTTGTATCCATTCTGGCCGAATATGGAGTGGCAGGTTCGTGGAGTGAACGATGGAACAGGCCAGGGCACGCCGGATCACCTGAACCACCCACAGTTATTTACAGGCACATCCCCGGCTTGGAAGCTCCATGCGTGATCTTGGGTGGATTGTCAGAGTGACATGGGACTGCTTCGTGACTTGAAAGTAGAGCTTGTTGTCACTTGTTTCCAGGAGCATCCTGAGAAGAAAGGTGGAGCAGTCCCACTAGGTGCGTATGTTTACCAGTTTGGTATTGCTGGGAAGAAGCGGAATGCTTCGTGGGAGGGCCTCCGTAAACTGATTTTGCCTGCTTTGGAGAATGGCGAATCCATTTATGTCCACTGCATGGCAGGAGTGCACCGAGCACCGGTGGCAGCAGCTTTGATTTTGGCAGCAGTGCGTCAGTTGCCCTTTGATCGGATGATGCAACACATCCAGAAGCTGCGTGCTGTTGAGCCCCACAAAATGATTAAAGGTGATGTTGGTGAATGGGTTTATACTGCAAACATTGGACCGTTGCCTGGACCGCAAGTCAAGATACCGGTTCCATTTGTCACTTCGAAAGTTGACGGGCCCTTGATGCATGCAGTGCCAAAGGATTGGGACCCAGATTCCCCAGCTCCAGCATGCCGCTGGCGCCAGAGCAAAACTGGCAGTCGAGGTTTTTACTCGGGCAACATTGAGTATGTTGACGATGTTTTTGCGGCCATTGCATATAACCGCCCGTTTTGTCAATCTTGTGCATTAATGTGTCCCCCAGGTGTACAGCAAGTCCTCTGGGAGAATTCATCACCTTGGTCACGGCAGTGAAACTGTCCCGACCTATCACGGATAAGAGTTTGCATCGATCCAGCGGTAGAAAAAGGAAAGCAGCTTCAGGGGCAGCCTGGCAGTTGGACTGCTGTCCATCCTCCTACACATAACTTAGAATTGTTTCGTTTACATGACATTAGGTTTTTCATGAAGCAGGTGCACCCTGTAGTTTGCACAGCACGTCTCATTTCACTTTTAGTATGCCTCAGCTAATCTGTTTGATAGTTGTTGCGTTAGTGCTCAGAGTCGAATAGCATTCCATTAATCTCCCTTTGCAACATGCTGTGCCTAGCATTCGCAATGGCCGAGTCGCTTCGGGTTCACATGCAGATGTCACCACCCCCCGTAGCGGCAGCAACCATTTCACTTGCGATCGGTTTCGGGGCAGCGTTGTCAACGTTCTGGCTTTCCTTTACTGCCGAGCTCGACCCAGCAATCTTGGAGCTTCAGACGTATTCTAGCACATATCTTGAACTGGCTTTGCAATTGTCGGGTGGACTCCATGCATATGACCATGTCTTTATGGGCACACCGTTATTGGATGTTAACACTGCCGATCCAAGTGATTTAGCCACTTTAGAACGTTTGGACACTACTCTCATTGAACGTATTACCACTTGGTGGCTGGCTCTCCCTCCTTTGGACCGAGCACAATTCAAACGTTTGCTTACTGCAGTTCAAGCAACCAACTTTGCACTGCACCGGCATGCAGGTGATCTCGGCTTCGGATTCTTCCGCACGTTCTTTGACCGTTTGGAGGTGGGGCTGGTTGTCCCGACTGATGGAAGCAATCCATCTTGGCAGTGAGTATTAGGAGCATCCTAGCGGTATCAGTTTTTATCGAGCAAAAGGTAACAAGCTGCCTGCTTGAGCTTTTCTTTGCTAGTTCACACTTGCTTGGCTGCAAGCTAGACACATGCCACCACTTTCAACTGCATGTTGTGGATGTCACTTTCCCGTACATTAGCCTTTTGAGATTCTCAAATCAACCCATTTGTGTTTTCGCTTCTTCACCATGGCAGCCGCACCAGCAGCCTCCGCAGCTCAGAAGCAGATCTTCTTGGACCTCACAGCGCGCTTTGAGTTCAAAGTGGAGATTGTGGAGGAGATCCTCAAGGCTGGAGTACGTTCACTGAGTGATTTTCGGTACTATCCAGCCGATAATGCAGAACTTGTTCAAGCATTTGTGGTGCCATGCAAATTCGATGACGAACGTCTTCAAGGAGCCCGCCTTAAGAGTGCTTGGAACAGTGTGGTGAGGGCCGAGAAGGCCAGCGAGGTTCCTGGAGCGGACATCCAGTTGGATGAAGAAGAGCTCCTGCCAAGCAATCAGCTGAACTCGCTCAAAGAGTTGCACTACTACGCCCGCTAACCTTCGTTTCGCACCTGAAGTTGCACCTGGTGATCGTCTTATCACCAAACTATCCCGAGCCCTTACCAAGAACCGCTTGGAAGTGTATCAAATTCCACAAGTCAAGAATTTGATGGCTCAAAGGCATGATCCACCTAAACGCCGCAAGATCGCACAGAATCTGTGGCTTACAGGTGAAGAGGAAGAGCCGACACAGACCGACTCAGCTGGCTACATGGAGAGGTTGTGGACATATCTTATTGCTTTGAGCATTGCCGGGATTGAGAAGACCTTGACACCTCCAGCAACCCCAGAGAGTTTGTCTGCTAACAGTGCCGAGTACGTGATGGTGCCATTGGACATCCTGCTCAAGTATTGGGAAAGGGCTGAGAAACTTCGCAAAAGTTTGCCTGAGTCCAATCGCATCCATGTCATTGAGCACCTTGACAGGACAGAGAGAGCGGAGTGGGCCCAACGGTTTGCCAATAAGGGAGATACCCTTGGCCGTATCATCCTTCAAGTCTACCAAGAAAGAGATGCGCATTGGCTTGCACCACCACCTATGGCAGCTCCATCGTCTACAGTGCGGTCATCTTCAGGAGGTAAGATGGCCCCGGCTTTGCGAGATGGGAAGCCACTGTGTAAGAACTGGCAGAATGCCAGATGCCCTGAGCAACAGGCGCGATCTTGCCCAGATGGAGAGCATCTCTGTGCACATTTGCTTAAGTCCGGTCGAGTTTGTGGCAATCCTGGGCATATCGGTAGCAAATGCAACAACAAGCAACGCCGTTGAGATACTTTTGATGGCAGTGCACCTGCCAGTTTCACTGCGCGTGAAGCTCCTGCCCGCATGGCAGAAGATTCGCAGCTCGCTCAGTTTCAAAAAGAATTTGTTTCCTTGCAGCATGCATGGGATCTCTTCAATTCACAGGTGCATCCTGATGACAACCAGCCAAATACGCCATTGTTTTTCGATTTGTTGAGTGGTCCTAATTATCCGTTAACCCAAGCTTTCGCGTGGGCAGGTTGGAGAACTATGCAGCCTCTTGGCTTGAAGATTGATCCCGACTTTAACTTAAATCACAGTAGCGTTCGCAAAGCTATCGCTGCCAAACTTCCTGAGTGTCACCTATGTTCAGCAGCCATGGATTGTTCCACTAAGAGCAGAGTACATGAGATAGCAATGCCTGGGGGAGGACCACAGCCGTTACGTAGCAACAAGTATCCTAGAGGTCTTCCATCGTTGAAACCGGCAGACAAAGCCCGTGTTGATGCTGACAACCAATGCAGTGACTTCCTGCTTGCCATGCAGGCGATCATGCAAGCCAATGGGCGGGGAGCTTTGCGTGAGAACCCTAGGCGCAGCCTCCATTGGTCTGATCCCGTGGAAGCATTCCTGTTTAGCCAAGGCGTTTGGCAAGATTACGAATACGATGCTTGTTGTTACCTTGCTACACGACGTAAAGCACAAACCATACGACATAATGTTGATGAGATGAGAAAGCTCCCCAACTTGATTTGTGCCCATACGCATGATGCTGCTGAATGGCGGCCCATTCGTTCCAGCAATGGTTCTGTATACTATCCTAGTCGTGAGGAATCAGAATATACAGCATCACTGGTGTTTACGATTGCAGTCTCTTGTAGTCTTTGGGCTACACAACGAGGGTTTGCCAAGCTTCATATATCACGATTGCCTGCCGTGGAGTGCTCAGGTGATAGATCATCTTGGTTGCAGCTTCCAGCCGATACATTTCGAGCACGTGCAATGGTTAGCACAGCTATCCAAGTCGGATTGTTACCTCCTCAGGCACGCCAGCAAGGATGCCCCCAACGTGTGCATGTCCAGGATGTACTCCTTGCAGATCACACACTCCCGTCGGATGTTATCTATGTAGGCTATGGACATTTCAGGCATCGATTGCCTGTTTCCAAATGGGTGAATCCATTTAAAGTTGGTGTTGATGGGTCGCATGCAACAGTTTTCATGCGTTTCTTGGCCAATTGGACTAGGTACCATGAATTGAATGCGCTACAAGAACTGCAAGGCAAAAGGTTAGCTTGTGATTGTCTGCCTCAGGAACCATGTCCACCCTTAGGCAGAAGCGGCGAGTACGCACATCACTACCGCAAGTAGGGTTTGTACGCATGGTCAGTATGACACCAGCTGTCGTTAGCCAAGCTACTGCTCAGCTAGCCATTCGATCCCAGTTTCCAACAGCTGACTTTTCGCAAGTCCACTGGCCCATCATGGAGGACATCATTAATGATGATGCATTCTTGGGTTTCCAACGATGGGTACACCAGCAAGGTCTACCTGCAGATGGGCCTTTAGGGCCCCTCATTTTACCCAGGACAGGAGTCCATGTTGCCAGAGCGTCCTTGGCTGAACAATCATGTGCCGCAGCACGTAAGAGCTCATTACCACCTCTAGTACCATTTGGACTTGAGCCTGAGGGCCATTTTTCTCACTGCCAATACGTCCACGAAATTGGTACACCGCTTGAGGGACCGGTCGAGTTAGATCTTGATTTGCATTTTGCAGCACATGAGATGGTTGCATGGTACCATCAGCTCGTTAGTATGCGTGCTGAATATCTTACCAAGTTCCGTATTCTTTGTGACAGACTTTCACCAGTCTCCGAAACACTGAGGTTGCAACAAGATCCTGTAGTGCGTTCAGCAAATCCTAAAGTGCATCTAGCCATGTTGGCCCTGTTAGTTTGCCTCTTACAATGGCCTGACACCAGTTTTTGTCACCACCTATTTACAGGTTTTCCAGCCGTTGGCTACCTGCCACCCTGCGGCATTTGGGATTCCCAGGTTGTTGACTACATCTCTCTTCAGGAAGTCTTTGCTGACGGTCCAGCTGACGGATCAAGCTTGATCCAACGTCTTCGACCTTCTGACGATGATCATGTAATCTTGGAAGCAGGTAACAAAGACGAAGCACATGGATGGTGTTCTCCAGCTTTTCCGTTGGCTCACTTAAAAACTTTTCCTGAATATCGTCTTATCAAGCGTTTTGTGATAACCCAGGCTTCAGGAAAGAAGCGGGTGATAGACGACGCAGCATCAGGGGGACAAAGTTTTTACAGCCATGATGCCAATAAACTTCAGTTCACCACAGCATTGCAACCTTACCAGCATGTCAAGCTTTTGGTTGATTCCTTGCTTAAAGCCAGTATTGACCCGCATCATCATCCAGACTCTATCAGTACTGCTGTGAAGATCTTCCTGATGCATATAGGAAGATCCCCACGTGGCCACCACACAGTCGAGCATGTCTAGTTACCTACTGGGATAGTGAAGATCAAGCAGTACGTATCCGTCAATACCACAGCATGTTGTTTGGCCTGCCTTTAGCTGTCACTGCCTTCAACAGACTGCCCTTTTTGCTGCAGGCCATCGTTCGACGAGTTTGTCGGCAACTATGCAGCTTCTACTATGATGATGCCACGCAACAAGATTGGGCGAGCACCTCTGAAGCTTCGCAGTTCAACTTGGAATGCATTGCCGAGTTGGTAGGATATCCATTTGCTACAGAGAAGCGACAGCTTCCACAAGCTACTGGAGACTTCTTAGGTTTAGTTCATGACCTATCTCAAGCCTTGCAACAGGATGTCATTCATCTTTGGATTCGTGACCGGTTGCACACCAAGATTCATGAGTTCTTAGACACAGCCATGGTTACCCATCAGTTTCATCCAGGCAGTGCATCGAAACTTTTTGGGTGTGTAACATTCCTTGACCAAGCTGTCTTCAGTCGAGTTGCACGATCAGGTTTGAATGCTATCAAGGACCGCCAATACCATGAAACTGATACTCATTTAACCCCAGGGTTGGTTAAATCCTTTCAGATCATCAGAGCCATCCTGATGATGCAACCCAAGCGGAGCATCCATACACGGCTGTACATCCAACCGCGCATGTTTGGCGCAGCCGATGCAGCACAGGAACCTACCATAGGTGGATCAGGCGGTTTTCTACTGGTTACCCCAATGAAACAAAGACTTGGAGCCGTTGTTTCTATTAACCAACATGTCATGCAGTTATGGCCAGATCATGACATCGTGATTGCACAGCTTGAATTGTTGATGATTCTTCAAGCCATCCTCACCTTTCCAGACTCCTTTCGTGGTTGCACAGGTTTTTGGTTTTGTGACAACATAGCAGCATTGATGTCATTGGTTCGTGGACGCAGTGACAATGATAGTTTAGATTTCATGGCTTCTATGGTTCACATGTTGTTGTTCCACCTAAACTGCTATCTTTGGTTTGAATGGGTGCCCAGTAAAAGCAATTGGTCAGACGGTATCAGTGACGGATTTCACGACAGATTTTGGAGAGAGCATCTCTTCACAGTACATCTGTCTACTGTACCTACTTTTCTGTGGCAGTTCGATATCACTATACTCACTCTCATTTTTGCCTACTTGTGAAGTGCATTGGGATCTTAAAGAAGTGCTTTGGGATCTGTTCAGTGAAACGGATAATGAATTATCCATGCAGCATGCATACCCTGTGCATCAGGAAATCTCTGATGAGATTTTACCAATGCATTATGGACGCACCTTCACAAGAGAACGGAAAAAGAGTGTCAAGCCAGCGCAGCTTAGTAGTATACGTGATCTCACACAACTAAATGTTTGATGCATAGTGCTTTGGGCAGGCTTGGTGTGCATAAATCATTTATTGTTGATGTCACAACACATTTTGGCTCAAGTATCCCCTCGCCAAAATTGCTGTGACTTTTTCTTTCCCCCCTACCACTCCCTATGTTATATGTTACTCTAGATGAGTTCCGGGCATAGCCCAGGTGATTTCTGCTCAGGTTTTTGCAGCTGCGGGGATCTGTTCAGTGAAACGGATAATGAATTATCCATGCAGCATGCATACCCTGTGCATCAGGAAATCTCTGATGATATTTTACACATGCATTATGGACGCACCTTCACAAGAGAATGGAAAAAGAGAGTCAAGCCAGCGCAGCTTAGTAGTATACGTGATCTCACACAACTAAATGTATATAGAGTTTTGCTGTTGACTAGGACATTTTTCTGCACAGCTTCTCTATATGCTCTGGGTTGTTCATCCACCATCTCCATTTGTTGTGATCATCAGCTCACCATCAGGTTGCCGCGACAGGAAGCATCCAAGCCAGCATTTCATATGAACGACAGAGCGGCCTGAATGCCAGCATGGCTGGAGACAAGCGGCCGGCAAACCAGGAGAAGCTAGGTGTCAAATTAAGCTATATGACCGGATATGAACTTATTTTTGAAAAGATCGAATGTAGGTGTTGGGGCTATTTCAGTCTCTAACAGATTGAAGCGGCCTTCACATGGAATCCAGGTTGCTATCCAAAGCCTTGTGTTGGACCTGAAAGATGGCCAGCACGCATGATTGAGCTGATGAAAGTGAGAGCAAGTCACTCCTGAGTCCTTACTGATCACTTTATTTTTGGGTGAGAACACCTTCAGATTTTCAGATTTTCCACTGGCTAGTTATGCCCTTCATTTCGCAACTTTCTACCAAAACATGTGATCATATCGCCACTGCAGTGGATTTTCAAGGAATGTTTTGGCAGCCCTCCAGTGGAGCAATAACCTCTCGGTGGAGGCGGCCAAAGCCACTTGGGAGGCGACGTTGAGGGTCAGATGTCCCTCCTGGTGGCAAAGTTGGGCATGGAAAGAGTCGAGGCACTTGGTCCTGGCGGCGTGGCAGATTGGAACAGGGAAAGGTTGGCAGAAATTGTGAGACAAGTGGAACATTCTAGATTCGACTGGAAGTTACTTGAAAAAAAGAGGGCGAGGGAAAGGATTAAAGGACACCAAAAGGAAACTTTAACATAACAGTTGCCACTGCTCAATTAGATCTTGTTCGGGGCCAGGCAAGAACGACGCGCAACGAAGGTGGCCAAACAACTGCCAAACGATGTCGTGGAGCACATGGAGGAAGCCCCAGCTTCGGTACAAGGCAAGATGACCAGAGAGGAGGCTTGGGGCACTGAATAAGGGGCTGCCTCCAGCCCCACGAACATAAGCATCTCATGCAGGGTGCACCCAAGAAACCTAACGTGCAAGCGCAACCCCTGAAAATCAATGGTTTGTAGTTGATTTTCTCTTTCTGAAGGTGGACAGTTTCAGGTTCCATGGTATATCATCATCATGATCAATCACCATCACCTTCCCTTGGCAGGCATTGGCGCTGTTGAGCCAACTCACTACAGCACTGGAGAAGCACCAAGCCCTGCTCAGCACATGCCGACGTGAATCCACTGTGAAGCTATGCCTAACAGAGGATTTTCCCTTCATGCCACCGCGCGCCATCCATGTCATTGGCAAGGTGGTGGAGGAAGTGGTCATCTCCCAAGGTTTTGACATGCATGGCTTGTGGGCCAAGGTTGCTCCCCATCTTGCAGATCAAGACTTTAGAATGGCTTTGAAAGCCTTACGCCTTGCGCTTGAAGGCCATGCGATGCCAACCCCTCCGCGTCAGGGGGTTAAAGGCCAACAATTGGCCGTGCGAACGCAGGGGCAACTGATTGGCGCCTGTGGGACTAAGTTGCTCACTGGCATGCGGGTAATGTTAAGATGGCAGCCAGGCAGCGTAGGTGCCACACATTTGGCATACCTCAATGGGCATGTGGGTGTCTTGAACTCCTGGGACAGCTTTTCCCAACGTTGGCAAGTGGGCTTTGAGTCCTTTGACGGTCACCTGGACGTCTCGGCAGAGCACCTACACATTTGCGAGGCAAAACGCGCTGTCGCCGCGCCAGAACGGCAGGACTTATGCTGCGAGATGTGTCTGGGGCATTTCCTTGGGATGCAACTGACTCGGCTCCCATGCCCTGATAAGCATGCCTACTGTCAGAGCTGCTTGCGCAGATGGGTGCTGACCCAGCTTGTGCCTCGCTGTTACAAATGTTTGGATGATTTGTGCATCTTGACGTTGCCACAAGGTGCGTCGGATCCTTGGCGTGGAATCGTGACCGCTGAGGCGGAGGCTAGTAAGGCGTATCGCATCGCCAAGGAAGACATCGAACAGTTGCATTGCATTTGTTGTTTTGAAATCTCTTGTGGTGCGCGCTGCGTCATCATTGGTTATCCAGGTTTGGTTGGGGAACGCTGTGTGGTGGGACGAGTGGAGAAGACTAAATACAGGTCCTTTGCAGTGGTCTATTTGTCCAATGGGAGGCGGAAGGAGATTGAATTTGGATGCTTGGTGGTGGATGATTGTCTCTCATCTGGGCGTCAGGCCCGAGGTGAGATCTGCCCCTCCAAGGCTGAGCGTTTGGGTCTGGGCTTGAGCGTGGCTAGTTTGGGTTGCGCCTGTGTAGTGAAGCAAGCCATGGATGAGATGTTTGTGGAACAACTTGCCATGCCTTTTGATTGGTGTCTCGGCTCTGTTTACTCAAAAACTTGGGTGAGTGTAGTTTAGCAGTTTTTGTTCTCCTGTGTTCCGGAGACATCCAGATGATGTTGTGGCCTATCATGGCGCACTTATTATCCCACTGCCAATATATAATTTTTTCCGATGGCGTTGGGGAATGTCCCCCCAGGCAGATTGCCCACAACGCAGGTTGGTGTCCCGTGTCGAGGGTCTCATCTACTTCTTCCGCCACAGCTTTCGTGACTTCACCCACTATGACGACGTTCAGGTAGGATTCCAGAAGGTTCAGGGAGCTCATTGGTCGCTTTACTGTCAGAGTGACGTTGACACTGCTCAACAAAAACTTTTGATCTACATGGGTTTGATGTGTTGGGGTCCCGCTCCACGATGTAAATATATATGCGTTGAGTTTGTGGCGCTTGCATGAGTTGGCATGACTCAAACCAAAACTGATACTGTATTCCTTGTTTTGAAAGGGCGTGGTGCTTCGAGAGTTTCTTAATTTAGAAAAAGGTGCGGCGGTCACAGAGCCGAAAGACCCCAAAAATGCTACAGTAATTTTTGGGCTCAAAAATAGTTGTCCTCGTTTAGGCTCGTCATTGGCAGGTGCCAAGGTTAAAGTTTCAGGATGTATCAGTCACCAAAACCGCTTTGATACCTTCACACTTTTCCTATGTCAGGTGGTCGGGGAGCATGGCTTCACGTCCTTCCGCTCGGCTTACCATGCCTTTCCGCATCACGATATTAGTGGCCTCAACGCCAAGGAGGCTTTCCAGCGTCGCTGTGAACGGCTCATGGAGATGGTGTCCTCAGGGAAAAATGATGCATCGGCACGACCCCTGCTGTTGGTGCGGGTGTGTGCTTGTTTAGAGGAGTTGGATCAAAGTGAGGAACTCTATAACTTGCTGAGGTTGCTAGGATGCTTGGTTGTCAGGTTTTGTGGGAAGAGATGGTGACAACTTCAGGTAGAGTTGTATACGTAGCTGAGATTTACAACGTGTTTTGTCGACTTCTCCAAGTGGTGCATTCAAATATTTTTGGAACTTATTTTTGGAACATCTCAACCTCAACCCTGCCAACGTTCACCAGATCAAGTAAGATTGTATCTATTGTATCTACATTTCTGTGCCTTGTTGGGAACTCTATCCCCTGCAGTGGATCTATTTACTGAGGAGGACAGAAGCTGTTTCTATTGGTGGTGATCACTGAGCAGACCCAGAATTTGGGAGCTGTCCAGCATATCAAGCATAGCAATCTGATCCTCTACGTGTGCAAGACAGGCAGTGGTTTCATTGAAAACTGTGTGGAGTCGATGTTCTCCATGCTGCTGTGTATTTTGCCACCATATCTACGTTTATGACCCGACCCGATTGATATTATCACTTCACTTCCTCTGTAAACTTCTTTGGGTTGGACTTCAGGTCCTGTTTGCAGCCTTTCATGGGGTGGTGCCTAGCAAAAGGGGGACTGTATAGATTTCATTCTTTCGCCAGGCCCAAGTGTAGGGCGTTTTCCAGCAAGAATGATTTGGGGAGTTACAACTTACACTTGATATAAATCTAGATACTATCATCACTATCACGAGCCACTCCAATCTTGAGCAAGCACTCTGTGAGAAGTTCCTTGTGTCCACTGATGTCCACTGTCTCAGTACGTGAGGCTCCTCAGACCTGGTTGATGCCGTCCGCTTTGGCATGGACTACGTCTATGCGGCCTGTGCCTTCGGTCGCCACGACGTGGAGGCTGCCACAAAGGTGAGCCCTGCATCACCGGTGCCTGAGGCTCAAGCCTTGCGAAAGATGCTGAAGCCGCATAGGCAGGGAAGGCCATTGAAGGCCTTCAAAAGTGATGGTTGTAATTGTTTTCAGGCGTAAGGATGGCATGCGGCAGAATGCCACAAAAGATTCGATTGTTTTCGCCCACAACTGTTTTACAGGATATGAAATTGGAAAAACCATCAAATTGGATTCAACAAGAATTTCGAAGACCAATGAGTCTTGGATAGGTTTGTCTCATTCGATGAAGATGGCTGTCGAGAAGTGCCAGGCATTGGCTGACCAGAGACCAGCGAGGCCTCTCACCTACCTCTGATATTGATAAATGCTTCGAGCCGGGTCCGGATGCATTTTTTCCAGGACGCTTCAACAGGTGGGGATTTTTTGGGGATGCGGGATGGAAATAAATGGTGGAAAACCTCAGAAAAAATGGAAGTGATTGGGGGTGGTTTCTAATGGGTTTGAAGCATGGACATCATGAAGACACCACCAGTTGATTGTGACTTGGATTTTTTTTTGGGGGGGAGTCTTAGCCTTTTTCCGAATAGAGGAAGACTGACAAGGCCGTGATGGTATCAATGTGGTCAACTTATAGTGATGTCAGGTGACAGCACCATCCTGATGAACCCTTGAGGTCTGAAGCCTCTCCTTACTACTCGAAGCAATTGGAAAAGTTGGTTCTCTCTGCTTCCGCCATGGAGGTCTTGGACTTTTTCACCACCAGGCACTAACCTGAAATGGAAAGGGGTACGAAAAAATTGCCTTAAT
The DNA here is from genome assembly GCA_000507305.1 of Breviolum minutum Mf 1.05b.01. Classification (NCBI taxonomy): domain Eukaryota; class Dinophyceae; order Suessiales; family Symbiodiniaceae; genus Breviolum; species Breviolum minutum. The sequence continues at coordinate 13,864 of DF242703.1, read as the reverse complement.
TGTTGAAGAAACATCCTTTTTGATTCTCAACAAATTTAACAGCAGCATGATTCTGCATGATTTGCCGATTTTGTTCTAGAAATAAGTCAAAACGGAAACTACATATACCGGATTTGAATTAACAAAAGGACCCGTGACTCGTGACCCCTCCATTGTTTTGCAACATTGTTGTACACTGTTGGTGTCCAGGAAGGCCACCTTGGACATCAACGCCTGGACGTCCTCGGGGGAGACCGTCCTCTTTCCCGCCGTGCGCCGTGCTGACGTGGACGTGTTGGCTGCGCTGCTCTGGGTGGGCGCGGATCCCAACTGTCGCGCCAAAGATGGAAGGAGGGCCTTGGATATGGCCCAGGGCCCTGCGAGAGTAGCTTGACTTGGAACACCAAGCTTGTTAGCGTGTTGTAGCCCAAAGAGGTATGGAAAAGAGTTCTTATGATGTGTTTCTTCTCAGTGACCTGATTACAAAACTATACAGTAATTACAGTACGTAATTACGGTATATTATTTCTTTATGCGTGGGGCAAAGAAGGTGAATACTGCTTTTTGCTTAAGATACATTTGTTTGTGCTTCATGCAGGTAAATCTTTGGGTATTCAATGGTACCTGTGCCTGATTATGCCTGTACATATGAGTTACAGGAAGAATGGTCCGTGATGAAACCTTCATGTGAGCAAACATTGGTACTAGATAAGTGCACCAATACGGTGGCCCTTCAAAACCGATACCTCTGTCATCCTTTGTCGAGATTATAAGGAATATTGCCGCCCGCTCATATATACGCATAGTAGACATACTGTATATAATATGTGTTTATCCATTATTTGTAATTGCACACGTGTATCACCATGTGCCTGATAAAGATATAGATATATATATATATATATGATATGGTATGCTCCCATGTCAGACTCTTCTAAGGCTCTGCTTCGATGTGCCGGGGGCCAACACGTTAACATGACGGAGGCCTTGGAAGCGCTCAAGGAGGTGGTGGAACCATTGAAACGGCAACTCTGTGGCTTGTTGGGTCTCTTTGCAACACCTGAACTTGCATCTCCTGCTGCAGGAGATGCGCGTTTTGGGGAGATGGGTTGAGTTGCAGGTGGGTAAGTATCTCTCAGCTTCTCAATGAATTCGCATTTTTCCGTTAGCTACCAAAACCGCCATAGGTCCGTCAAAGATGTTTCACATCCTTATCTTTTTCCAATGCTATCCATCAGTGATGAGATTCCGAGCCAAGCGTCATCAGGAGCCAGTGCACCACGGGCTGCTGCTGCGGCACAGCTACTTTGGGCACCTCCTACACAGGCAACTGCTGAGGCGTGTGGGGCGCAGGATGCTTTGGCGGAGTTACAGCGCGGTGCAGCGCGGAGCCTGGAGGAATCTGGCTTGAGAACACTTCGCCTGGGGCGGAATATGGAGGCATTCAAGGTTAGAAGTGTTGGTTATAAATGGAAGTTGATCTCGCTATACTAGCACTTCGAATTGTGGTGATCTTGGCAGTTGGCTAGGATAATATTTGGTAGTGAACTGGATTTAGCAAACTGATACATTGAATACAGGACCTCATATTACATACATTCCAGCGATAGGAACAATTGGCAGCGAGAACTTCATTTCATAAAGAAAAACCAAGACGGGCAAGGGATATTCAACCAGACATGACGCAAGTTTATAGGTAAACTCTTCAAGTGGAAATTTGTTCTTGGGGCCACTCTACGACCTGCCTGAAGAAAGGAGCGGCGGCAAATCCTTCGGCGCCTTCTTCGGTCCTGGCATCCGGACAAGCATCACAAGCAAACATCGAATGAGCAGGCCAGAGCGAACGAGATGCTCAGCTGGTATGCGGCCTCTTTTTTGTTTGTTTGGCGCATGTTCGAATTTAAAAAACTCACCATTAAACAGCAGAGCGAACTTGTGAGACTTGTGTGGGTGTGGCATTATACGCCATCATTTTCTCCGCGGCCTTCGCAAGGATATTTTGCTTCATCCAAACGTTACGTGATGTTTTCTTACAAGAAGCTGCATGAAAGTCTCGCGGAGCTCAAGCACAACACATCGCTATGCAACAAGAGCCACGGAATGCTGAGACATTGGTGAACATCTCTGGTGCAACTTTGATGGACCAAACGGAAGCGGTGCAGGTGCCTGATGCTGGAAGTTCTGTAGCTTCGCCATGAGCGAGAAAGTTGAGGCCGCAAACAGACGTGGATGAGAGTAACATGACAAAAAGCGACATCTGTTGGTACAGGGGATGAGGAGAAGAGCTAAAGTTGCAGTGATGTTTCATCCACAGCAACGGAGCCATTTCAGCCAAAGAGTTTCCTACACCTGGCAGCTCCTCAAAAAAGGATGACAATCGGGGGATGAAGCCAGTGTGTTTGCTTGTCATCCTTGCTTCCAGAATTTTTGACTCCAGCCTACCTGGTTGTCTTATTGAGCCATATTGAACCGTATCTGCTACAACTCACGTCCAACATAATCACGATCTACGGAAGCTTCTTCCACCAAAATCATGCAGAAAGATAAAGCACTGATTGATCAGTGTATGATACATACATCAACCAATTTTGAGCGCACCGTCCTAGGATATCCAGCAGATCACAGAGGTGCTCTCTTGGAAAACGGAGAAGGGGATCTGGTGCAAGAAAAACCATGTCTTGTTTCAGCAGAACGTTGCCACCCAAGATTCACCAAGTATCCATGGCAATCTATGGAAAGAGCATGGCACATCATTGCAGTATGGTGTTTTTTCGGCGGGCTTGAGAGCAGCTTCCAGGCCTTTCGGCGCTTTGACAAGGACGGCTCAGGCGTGGCATCTATTTGTAGCAAGCATCGAAAGCGGCATTCGATGGTTGTTGTGGTAGGCTTCCTGGAGGCGGCGGAATGCCGTCACATGTGCGCCTACCTTGGGCCGGGGCGCCGTAGACTCGACGAGTTTGAGATGGATCGGAAGAGTTGGTGTAGATTTCTCTTGATTAGTTGTTGAACACTTAAAATGTCTCGCAAGCATGTTGCTATTGCAATAAGTGTATGCAAGAAGTGTTCTGGTAGAAATTCTGGTACCCTGCCAAAACCAAACGGTACCCAAAACATTCCCAAGAGGAGGTTTGCTCCGATTCACCGAGGTGGGGCTCAGAAGAATGGAGCCTCATGGACAAAGACAAGGACAGCTCAATCACAACTGAGTCTTTTGGTGATTGAATTGGAAGTAAATTTCCCTTTGAATGAGGACAACATTGTCTCTGATTGAAGTGCATCCATGAGCCATGGGGAAACCAACAGGTTGAGACCTTTTCTGTTGAGTCTGCTGCATGGCGCCGGCATTCTGGCTGTCTTTTTGGCTCCATGTCCAAAAAGGGGGACCTATTTTGTCAGACTCCACGGAGGCCGTGTGGCTTCGTGGATCAAAATGTCAAACTCCAAAATTCTATGACATCCAGAACAGTTGCGTCACATGTCACATTTTCCAAGGCTCACATTTTCGATTAAAGGTCCCTTTGGTCCTCCGGGTCGATCCACTCCCGGGGCTGCGGCTCGAATCTTCCGAACTCCGCCATGGCCCTTGGAGCTCGTGCGGCAGGACGCTTTGGCGTCCAATTTGCTTCAGCCATGCTGGGAGGCGACCGTCATCGATGTCGATCATTTTGGGGCTGACCTGGTGGAGAAATTTTGGGCGGAAATGTGTAAGGCATGTGAAAGGGCATTAATAAAGCAAGTAAAGGTGCCTTTAATATGCCATGCATGATGTTCTTGGCAAAGGCCAGGGCATGTGCAATTTTGCAGGGTAAGTTGCAAACCTCAAGCAACCATTCACCATGAAGGGCTATGCTACCCTGAACTTGTTTCCCTTCGAAGGATTCCTTGGGGGCAAAAGCCATCATCATCCGTCCTCAGTGAACCTTTTTTCGTCGAAAGTTTCTAGGGTTCCTTGGTTTTCACAGTGGTCAGGCACCTTGGACCTTTCCCAAGCAAACCACCAAATGTGAAATCCCACACCCTCAATCCTATCCTTTCTATCCTGGTCTTTTCAGACTTGCTTTGTTGAAGATCCATCCTTCATTTTTCCCAAATAGTCTGCTGCTGATTTCGGTCTTGCGTCCAGTGGAGTCAACTTTGTCTCCTCACTCTCTCAATTCATTCGTCTTCAAGCTTTCTTGGCTGAGGTAGTTGTGTCTGGGCTTTCGACCATCTTTGTCTTCTGCTTTGTTTTTTCCATTCTTTATTATTGCTCTTGATGGGCTGGGATTCATTCATTTGTCTCCCGAATTCCAGTATCTCTGCTTGTTTTGTTTATAAGTTTATCAGGAAAGACGCCTTCGGGTCGTGGTCACGCATACGCATGACATGAGCATCCCCTGTAGTCAAGCACCCAATGGAACAGCCATCCCCTCTTTTTAATTAACAAATCGACTTGTTGGTCACATCCCCACGCACTCCTTCTCTGCAAAGAGGCGGCGCTTCTGCGTTGTTTCTGAATTCAAAGGACAACAGACTTTGTTGGTGCGATGAGCTAACCCGATTGTCCTATACTTCCACTATGCACCTTAGCATCATATGGAGGAGAATTGTACAATGGAATGGATCATGATGGATGTCAGTTTTGTTGGAGACTTGGGGCAAAAGATCAGCAAAAGAGAATGAAACATACGGATGGGACGTAGACGGTGATGGATTCGTCTCGACCTTCATCTTTTTTTGTGTTTGGGACCCCCGAGCTGACATCATGATGAGGCCATTGTGAAGGGAGGCCCTAGCATCCAGCATCAAGATTTAGAACCCCAACACAAACACATTCGGATATATTTGTAAATATTCTGATTTCTGTATAAAGAAATGAAACATTCTAGATTCTAAATACGGTCAAAACAAACGGTATTCAAAATATATTATTTAATGTAGACAATTATACAGTGGGTACCGTTTGCAGCATTTTATCACATGATGTCATATGATATGATTTCATACTTGCACATGACACGATATGACGGGTCTTGTTTTCTGTTTCCTTTCCAGGTATTTGCAGACGCATGAATAACTTTCATACATAAAAGTTATAGGTCCTGTTTGAGGTTTGTACCATTTCATCACGTGATGTCATATGGTATCATGTTATGCATTTGGTGCTATGTTCGTTCTTGATTTATTGACATATGCATACACGCAAAAACTAAGATATAAGTCTGATATGTATGTTGTTTTGGTGCGCATGCATCCGCTTCTCCGTCTTTGTTTTGCACCTTTGCACGCATATGCTCACATTCATCGGAGTCCACCAGTGAAGATCTGCTATTTGAGGCGCGGTGACCCGCAAGAGGCACTCGCACAGATCCGGAGAATCGTGGAGCAGTCGCTTGTCATGGGCGGGACATTGCAAGGGCTTCGGCATGTTTTGGATCCATAATGGAAATCCCGGGCTGACAAGCTCCTTGCATCTCCTTACTGTTTAGAGTCTAGAGAGGTCTTTTGTCGCTGTGCACTATTAGCAGGTTGTCACTTCCAGGGTTCCCCGAGACTTTTGAACAGGGGCATGAAGTGAGCCAGTCTTCACCAATGACTTCCCCATCTCGCAACTCTCTTCCAGGTCGGCGGCAGCAAATTTAAGTGCCGAGGTTTCTGGCCATATGTGTGACTTGGATAGCAATGCAAAATTGACCATTGCGGTGGATGGAGGTAAATATTTGATAACCCAAAGTGTTAGAAGATTTGAGCATTTGTGACCGAACAATCCTGGCCAGAGTTTGCGGGCCTCGCTTCTTAAGAAATCAGCGGCACTGATTCCTAGCCAGAAACACCTGTTCCATATCCTAGCTCGGGCTCTATGCTGGGGTCAGATGGCAAATCTATGCTTCATGTTGAGGCTACGACACGAAGCTGAAGCAAGTATGGCAGGTGTGGCATGCGGTATGGTACTCAATGAGCTTCCCCAAAGTCAATAATCATTCACACGTGGCCGCTCACACGCATTTTTGTCAAACAACGTCAGGGAATTTGCTCTGTTTGTTTTATTGGGATCTTGTCAGCTTTTTTGGGGATTCCCAGCTCCGGCGTAAGTAGTGGAAAGAGATGTAAGGAGTATCATGTAAGTGTACAGGGGCATTTGGAACAAGTTCTGTGCAATGGTACGTAAACGTTGAGTTTGCACAGATTGTCTTACTTATGGTGCGGATATATTCTTGTTGGGAAGCAGGTAGTCTTACAACATCACGCGATGGATGTTGGTTGTATTCGTTTCCGCAGGTGCTGGAAGGTACACCGGACGCACGGGAGCACAGAAATTGGCTGGAAGGGGCCTGATATCCATTCTACCCAACTGTTTCAGATACGTAACATAAGATGTATTCACGCCGCTCCGCGGCAGGGTCCGCCCGCACCAAGCTTCAAAGGTGTCATATGTTCTTCTTGTTCTTGTTCTTGTTCTTGTTCTTGTTCTTGTTCTT
>DF242702.1:0-55105 GCA_000507305.1 Breviolum minutum Mf 1.05b.01 | reverse complement strand
TCACTATACTGTGGCTATTATGATGCCGTAGTATGGATGTGTGCGAAGCGCCCCTCGAACCAAAAAAACAACCTCAGGAAGTCCAAAAACCAAAATTTGTTCATCGGTCTATCACAGGGAATCTTCTATTATACGGGGATCAGCCTGAAGAGACCTTTCTTTGCTGTTTGGCCTTGGACCTCCAGGGGAAGACACAAATGATGTTCGGGAGGTTGCTCGGGTGCATCCCCGGCGGCTCGTTGGACGGGTTGCGTTTACGTGCGTCCGCCCCAGTAGGCTTGACGGGGGAGGGGTATGCCCAAGTGAGCTTTGGCCTGGTGGAAAGGTCGTAGTGCATGCGCTTGCTGTTCAACGGTGGGGCGGGTATAAGCACGCGTGAGAGTCCCTTGGGGTTACGAAAAGAAGGATGGATAGAGAATCCAAGTCTCGCGTCAGTCTACCTGTCTCCGATAGAAGCCTGGGTCAATATACCAGCGGTTGCTAGCTTGCCAGCCGCATGCCCGGGCTTCGGACTCCCCGCCTTCACCGATTGATTCGTCGCGTACCATAAAAGGAAGAAAAGAAAAGGTGGCCCCACTGCCATCCCGAAACCCCGGCGTCGTGCGACCGGGTGCTTTTGGAAGTGCTAAAAGGGGGTCTGCGACCAGCAAACTGTGCACTCGACCGTTCTTTATTCTGCGCTCTCGGACCTGCCCCCGTGGAGCCAGAACACCTGAGGCAAGGAGACTGGTAGACCGGCGTGAGCCGGTAACTTGGCCTTATTAGCGTCCGGGTTGTGGCGAAGGAGCGCCACGAGACATTTTGGTTCATATGTTTTGAAATAGCATTTGCCATTATTGTCTCATCCGGGCATTATAGTCTGAGAATGGGTAGTGTACCACGTACCATTCTGTAAAACATACCATTTTTCTGAAATGTGGGCAGGCTTTCCAAACTTTCGCATCGATTCTTTTTTCGTTCTCTACAAACATATTTTGCCTAAAAAGGGTTTGATTGAATTCCAAATTCCGAGAATCTCTACTTCTTGCAATCAATGATTATTCTTTATCTATACACTGTTGTCCGTTTGTGAACAGATCCCAACTGGAATTACAAAAGAAGAATGCACTTGCACTGCACCATTCAAGTCCACGTCATACTCGAAATGCTACAACAAGAAACAAATTATACGGCATGCATGTTGTTTAATGAGTCTTACAGGATTAGAGAATCAAATCCTATGCAAAACTCTCCACTCAGCTTCCATCAGGGTTCCATCCAGCTGGCCCCCATCTCTTTGACTTCGACCGCCCGCTCAGGTTTTGCAGCCATTCATCGAACCGTGCCTCTCCTGCAAGGGAAAAGGTGAAACGAGTGACCTGACACTGTCTGTGATTTCTCGGATTCCTGCATTTCTTTTGCAATTTGTGATGAAATTGATTCGCAACCAAGGGACCTGAATGCGCTTGAACTTCCCATCCCCGACCACATGCCTTCACGCGCTCAGGTAAAAACAAGAATAACCCAGCGGTGTACCTTGGCCGCAAAGTGCCGTCTGAAGCGGTCGTTCCCTTCGCACCACATATTACATATGTGTCCATATTGCACATGATTTTGGTTTTTCTCCACCGAGGCATTGTGTTGCCTTGAGCTATATAAGCTGTGAGCTCAACGTTACGAGGAACGATGCAAGCCACTCAAACCACCCTTACAATTTTAGCCTCCTACCTATCCCCTGACGCCGTCCAAGGCAGAAACGAGCAGACGCTGCCTCGGCACAAGACCGGTGAAGCCGAAGGACATGGACAGTAAGGATGTAAAGAAAAAAAGAGCGACCGCTGTTTTGCGAAGGCATCATCGTACAATGCACGAAAATTGACAGTGTGCAGAAGGTCTGTCATGGCTGCCAAGTTTAACGTTCCATTGTTTGAGCCTCTTCTATATAGCCCCCTTTGCTGTCCTTTTTCAGCCGCTTTGCTGCATGCGTTGTGGCGTTATTGCCTCAGTTGCAGATCAAAGCAACGATAGATTACGGCGTGCGTTTTCGATCCATCCACCTGCAGCGATGGCGTCTAAGCGCTTCAGCATTGCCAACATGGAGGCCCAAGGCAGCGTGCGGAAGCAAGCGCGGCTGGAAGGCAACCCTGCGCTTGTGGCTGCCATCCGACCCTGGGGCTCTGCGTTTTGGGTGTTTGAAGGTCAGGATCCAAGTCTTGAAAAAACACTTGTTATGTACTGTATAGATGCATGCCCTTAAACCAAATGACCGTGTGTTTCTTGGTTCTCCGGCGCAGGCGCCGATGCTGAAACACGCCTCTGGCAGGTGCAAGTGGTTGGTGGCGGCCGCCGTGCCTTCACCTTCCAGGTTCTGAGCGCTGCCCGCGAAGCCCTCTTGAGTTATCCGGACGAAAGCGTCCGAAACCTGCAGGACTTGGAAGCAAAGAAAATGGTCAAGCTGATCCTGGGAGCCCCGCCAGCAAGTGGGCCAGTTGACCAAGACAAGGTCGGTGTCGCTGCATGGAACACGGTGCTCTATGTCGCAGGTCCTACACCAAATGCCGCCCTTGATTTCATTCAGTTGGTTGTGCAACACAAGGTGCGCAGCGGGGCTCTGCCTATGCCACCCATGGCAGTGCAGATGTGTGCTGGTGATGACTTCGATGTTGGAGCGCCGTGGGAGACCGTCTCTCCTACCGAAGCAACCTCTCCGATGCCCGGCCCTTTCTTGGCGCTACCCCCTAGAGGCAGGCGCCATGTTTTGTGCCAATTGGAGCGCCAGGTGATGGAGAAGGAAGAGACAAACGAAGAGAGTTCTGAAGAGCATGTAGTGGAAGTTGTGAGATACATCTTCACGGTGTTCGGTGGCATCTATGCCTTCCGGGGCCGCTTCAAGGAGCACTCTGTCCGTGGGGCTCAAGTGGTCATTGCGCCCAACACGCAGGAATATGTCCGAATGGTGGAGTTTTCACACCTAGAGGAGGGTAAACCTTCCTTGACCGATATCTTGGAAGGCAGTTTGCAGCAAACCCCGGTCTACTTCATCAATATGGCCGGCACTCATGATGAGGCTCGGCTAGGGTCGCCGGCTTGGCTTTTGTTGCATCGGTTAGTGTTTTGATGAAATTCTTGTTACGTACTTTTTTATACGTATTATAACCCCTGCTTTACATCGAGGCATACTATCTTTTTTCCGACGGGCAGCCTTTAGATTGTCCTGACGCCTCCAGGTGGCAAAATGGCTCCTTGGCCACGGCTTCGTCTTTCTCGGCGAGACTGTGAACTGAAAGCTTGCTTGACACCGTATAGGTCCAATCAAGGTCCAAAACGGCCACGAGGAAAGGTGATTGGCCGGTGAACTTGATAAATCGACGATTTATACAAAAGATAACTATGGAAGATACAAATTTTAATTGTGGCGTGTGAGACTGAATGACCAAGTGGCTGGTTGCCGCTGCCTTGTCAATTTGTCTCACCCATATAGGGCCTGAGTGAGCAGACCCAATATCGACAGCCCGGTGCCCAGAAAAGCGCAGCTGCCAGTTTGCCTGCAGGCATCTAGGGAAAACCGTTCATTGCCATTGTGGCACAGAAGTGTTGGCATGTTCGCAAATATGCCCCTCGATGTATCTTAATGAATCAGCATCTCCTTGTTTGTTTGTTTGTTTTCATTTTGTCGGCTGGAGCCCTTAGTATCATGAAGCCTGGCTCTGCTCATCCCTACTGCTGTTACAATGGCGTTGATCGAAACGGCCGCTGAAGCGGTATGCCATGGTGTCTGGCACTTCTTGGACGGCTTCTCTCTCTTGACTTGGTTGGCAACTTGCAAGACCGTTCGCTCCTCGCCTGGCCCATTGGAAAAGGCGCGGGATGCTAAGCGCTTGTTTCAAGAGGTTGACCGTTACTTGAAAAGTGGAAAGATCTTGCTGCCCGGCATGTCGATAGTAGACAGCATCCCCGTGGAAATCTCTTTGCTGCCCCTGAACCCATTGAAACCGGACAGCCGGAACTGGAACGCCTTCACGGAGTTTTTGCAACACAAACCAATGTGGAGCAAGTGGCTGTTTGCAAAGCTAACTTGTCTTTGTGACCCGTGGTGGGACCAGTTTGGGATCAAAGACCATGTGGAAGGTGAGGACTGGCCCCCTTTCCACGAAGAGGTGTTGCGAATTGTTCATTTACACCGCGCTGCGTATTCTCCACCCTTGCAGCTCACGTGCTCGTGTGGCTGCGGCTGTCCGCAACGCGAGCTGGGTGCTGCCCTCTTCTACATGGGCGTGGCTTTCGGGGACTTCCACTGCGCCATACTTGCGCAAGAGATCTTCTAGACAAGGGCACGGTGACAGCGAAAAATGCACCATTGCTAAATTATAAGTGAAGCTGCACGTCAACATTGATGTAAATACAAGCATCGCTTAGCACGCTGCAAATAATTACATGAGACAAGTTTGCCATCCCTTTCAAAATACCACTCGACAGTACTGCAGCTGTCTTTCAGTTCTCAAACAAACTCCCAATTCGATCTTCAGAGCAAAAGGTACCTGCTTCGCCCTCTCTTGTGGAAGGACTTCACTGAATTTGAACCAATGTCACACATACACACAGTGGCAAATCCTAGTCGTCGCAGCCGTGGTTTCGCCCTCTAGCTTTGGTCCTGTTGCCGCCCCCCCTGCTGACAGGATCATCACCATGGCCTCGGAAGCAATGACTGTTGAAGCACCTGCGAAGGCGCTTGCTTGGAATACAGATGTAGGCTAGATTATAAATTGTTTGCAGAAAAAATTGCTTTGTTCGGGTGGTGAGATGTGGATTAAGTTAGGACGGCTGTGATCTATTTACAAACGATAACGCACCGTGAAACTTCGCCTTCGCTTGCACTAGCAACTCCGCAAAGCGCGAGAAGCCAGGTTATGGCCGCTCTTGCCGTCATCAAAGTGGAAGGCGATGGGGACTGCCTGTTCCATGCATTGGCCTCTTGCACTCGCTCTGATGGGGGCGCATTGCGGATTGACGTCGCCGACTTTCTGGAAGAGGAGGCCCTGAACCAATCCGGTTTCGAAGAAGCCTGGCTGGAGGAAGCAGACAAAATTCGCAGATCCGAGTGGGGAGGGCATACGGTCATCACCGCTTATAGTCTGATGACGGGGCGGCGTGTCATTGTCCACACCCGAGAAAAGGATGGAAGCACCACAGTCGAGGAGCAAAGCCACCAGCAGCTCATGGAGAAGGCTGGCGCTGAACAAATTCACATTTTGTACAATGGCCATGACCACTACGACGCCTTGGAACAAGTGGTGGACCTGCATGGTATGGAGCCGGCTTGGCCTCAGCCACCTCCTCCGACCTATCTGAAGCAAGTCGAGGAAGCATTCCCATCCCTTCACAAAGCCACGTCCATCGACAGCAAGAAGAGACCTGATAGACATCGCTTCACTACAGCCAGGCCTTGTAAGAAAGCCAAAGCCAAGAAGGTCCAAAAGCAATGCTCAAATGCTGAAGGTGGTGAAGCCAGAGTGGAGGTGCCATTGAAGCGCCGAAGGATGGTTGGCAAGACTACTCCCCCACCTGAACTTCGGGATGACATTCTCACCGAGTTGGCCTATGTACAGGTCCGGAAGGACTCCATCCACCCACACCGGCGAGCGGAACAATTGATCCAGGACGTAAAAGCTGCAGCTATCTGAAACAACAACTATCTGTCACATATCTTAAGTTTCAAATTAATTTGATTAAAAATGATATCTACATACACGTGCAAGGTCATGTGCATTCACACGTATGGCATGCAGCCTCAGGGCCATTCATCCTTTTGACCAGGAGCTGGCCCTCGACAAGTTGCGGAAGCACCCCACCATTCCACCAGGAGCAGTGGACGAAGAGATTGAGGTCGCAAATGACAGGCTGAAGCCTGTGGATGAAGGCCATCTCTGGCCACGAGTCTTCTGTGCATTCAAAGGGTGCAACTGGACATCAGATGTTGGAGATGAAGAATGTTTACACCGGCACTTGGAGGAAAGCCACGCCCAGGATTTGGAGCCTATTCTTCCCCCCATGCTCCGCGGAGAGGATCCCGCTGCTCTGCTGGGCGTCTACCATGAAGCCATTGCCGTGAAGTGCCGCAGCCAAGCTCCTCTTGCTGGTTGTTCCATTGACCGTGGGGCCCTGAGGGCATATACAAGCGCATGCAGCAACAACAACACTGAGGCCTTGATCTGCTTCAGTTGCGCTTGCATCTTTGTCCACCTGGCCGACCTCCCCCCACAGAAACAAGACATCCAATGGACGCGGCCGGTCCAGCGCCGTCGGGGCACCAACAAGTTCAACTTCTTGGGGTTGCCTGCCGCTCAAGGTGTGGATCTTCTGGACTTCAATGCCTTTCTGGAGCGCTATGACCAGTTGAATGTGACCGGAAAACGCTTGACAGACCATGAAACCTTTGATGACTGGACCTTGGCCGTGAAGGTGGAAAGATGTGATGAGCCTGCGAAAATCCTTTGCTGCCCTGAGGCGAATGGTTCTTGAGGGGCACCGGCATGCCCGGACAAAAACGCCTATACATATGATACATACCTAAATTACTTGTGTGTGTGGTGTCAAGGGTTACAATTTTAAACGCATCTCAGCTACGTTTTACGCTGAACGTAAATCTGAGGCATCAGTCTTTGCCACGTTATTATTGACTTCTATTTCCACTGTGACCGATGTTCCCCGCAGGACCATCGCTGCAGCGCCAATCCAAACCATGTTGGGGACAAGTTCCTGTGCGAAGAATGCGAGGTCCCTCTCTGTGCCAACTGCGCCAAAGACTTCGCTGCCGGCAAGCTGCCGCCGCAATGCTTGGCAAACGACATGTGGATCGGGTATGGGCCTCGCCTCTTGAGCGAGCGAAAGGTCACCATCATGGAGATGATTTGCGCGAGCCCTTGCATCACAACACTGACTTGCATGACTATGGAAGCCAGGTATGATGCGGACAAGAAGGAGAACAAGCCGTCAGCCCCCTTGGATTCCACGGCCCACCTTGCAAGGCATCGCTTTGGTGCAAGGGGCAATGCTTTGACCTTTCCGCTCCCAATGGAGGAGCTTCTCTTGACGCTAAAAACACATCTGGAGGATGTTGGCGAAGGACTGCCACTCCTGCCCCACTCGGGCGAACTGCTTGGAAACGTGGCCCGCATTCTCCTGAAGACCAACAAACAAGGAGCTACATCAGAGGAAGAGATTAAAACCCTCATCCACCAAGCGGTTGTCCGCAGAGATGTTACCCAGCTGCACTCTTCATAGAGAGTATTGTAATATTCACCCAACATGTGTGCAAGCTTTGAAGTCAGTTGCTTTTCCATTTCAACAAATGCAGTAAAGAAACAGAATTACTTCGAGCCCACACTATGTAGAACCGCTTTGTTCGACGCGCCCCAACGCTGCAAGGTGGTTGTCAAATTGATTATGGATATGAAGCACTTGGGGCACCCATCCTATGCCAGCATCGATGAGGAGACGGTGCAGGCCCGAGCAGCTATGTTGCCGGCTGATGGCATTCCCCCAGAAGCCTTGAAGGTGATCCAACAGGACGCATCCGATGAGACGCATGACAAGCTGCAGCCACAGAAAGCTGCCACCCCATGTGATGGCAGGCTGGGTCCAATTCAAGCGGGCCAGGTCTTCGCGGCACAACCACCTCGTGCCATTGTGGCCGAAGGCAATGCCGGACATAATGCAAGCCAAGTCGCTCAAGCAGCTTTGGAAGAGATGGCTACAAGGCTTGCCCCACCATCGAAAGCCCCAGGAAATCCAGCAGCTGGCCTAGACACCTTGGAGATACGGACCGGCAATCAGATGATGTTGGACCAATTCCAGCCTGGCTACTTCTCCATTGCCTTCCCCTTTTGCTTCCCCCATGCAACAGCGTGCCCTGATGTCTTCAACGTGGTCAAGCAGCCGGAGGAGCAAGCTATTTCAGAAGGGACCAGGCCTCGCCGCCAGGCTGGCAACTCCAACGCACCCAATGTGACCTTCAACAAGCACTGGGCTCCTGCCATGAGCCGGCGAGTGGAAAGCCAACTTCGACGCGATTGGAACTTTGGCTTCACCATGTGGAACTTCTACTTCCGCACCTGCGTCAACTTGCAGCCCAACACGTACATGTATGTGCACCGCGACCAAGAAGGTGGTGGCCGACTGATGACCAACGAGGAGATTGGACAAGGATGCAAGGAACTCATGACCCACCTCCGCAACGGAAAGTACAGAGACATCACTGGCGAGCTCAAAGCAGTCAAAGGCGACGTGACCAAGCTACGGCACGTCCCTGGCCTGAGTGAAGCAGCGAAAAAGACGTTGGCCAACGTGGAGGCAAGGACCAGAAACATTCCAGGCACCCACGAAGTCCGCAAAACAATGCGGCACCAAACCCATGCCAACAGGGTTGCATATGGCACGGCCATCTTCCTGACATTCTCACCATCGGAGCGGGACACAACCCTCATGGTGCGCCTGGCTCGTGCTCGGCAAACGGATCCAGCCATCCTTGCTGATCAGACTGGACGATTCCAAAGAAGAGAGAAGCCGGAGTTGGGATGTCGACTACATGCCAGTTTGACAGAGGCAGGGGCTAACAAAGTCCGCCGTGGCGTGAAGAATTTGATTGCGTCCGTGGACTACCAGATCTGTGAGGAAGGTGGCAATGGGTGGTGTGCATTGGGGAAAGGGGAGCACGTCCAACGCTACCGGCATGACTGGGCCATCGTTGCTTGCAAGAGGCCACGTGTTCCGGTCATCTATGGCGCGCAAGGAAGCCAAACCGAGGACGAGCAGGCAAAGAAGATCCTGGTTCTTTTCTTTCCATGGACCAACAATGCGCATGAGGCAACACCAGCAGTGCCTTTCATTGGAAACTTCTGGCAGTCTAACTTCAACTGCTGGCGAGATGCCTTACGTGCTCGGGTGTTCCGCTTCGGGTTCTCAACAGAAGAAGTGAAGCGGTATGTCCTTGACTTCTGCTTCGTGTATTGCTTGCCTCGAAGCCTGCAGCTACAAGACGGCCTAGAAGCCAATAGTGACAACGAAGGGTTGGTGGATGATGTGCAAGTGACCTTGGACGAGGACGACCTGCTGACCGCCATGGTTACCCATGTGAAAGGAGCGGCAGCGGCGGCAACCAGAAACAGCTTTGAAGCAGAACCTGCCGAAGAAGGAGAAGAAGGGAAGACCAACCTCTACAACCTCACCATGGACATGCTCCACCGATCTGATGCAATTTGGGGCCCGAGCCGACGAGATGCTGGCTGCAGAGACCCGGCACTAGAGCAGATTGCAGCAGATATGCAGAGAAGGGGTGGGGTGCGTGATCACAACTTGGCACGCCAAGCAGCAGCAGCCTCTCGCAGAAAAGAGAAAGCTAAGGCAACAACACAGGGCAGTCTCATAGCCCCCGCAGGGCCATCGCTAACTGCGCGCCCACCATTGACAGCTGCTATGTTGTACCAATGGCTCGAGAGTGAGCCGGTGCGGCAAGGCACTAATCCCAAACAGTTTGAATTTCTGCAACTTGTGGTGGACCGGATCTTGGTGGAGACAGGCCTCATCCAAAGAGAGCAATCAATGAGACAGTCGGACGACCCGCTGGTGTGGTTGCTGCATGGGCCGCCGGGTACAGGCAAATCCCACGTGCTCGGCTTCATTCATCAACTCTTTGAGCTCGTCGGCTACACCTATGGCCTTCACTACGAGGCTGTGGCCTTCCAAGCCGTCAATGCAGCGGCCCTCAAAGGCAAGACCATCCACAGTGCCTTTGGCTTCGACCGCCAGAAGCAAGCAGACAGAGCAGCCAGCGAGGAAGTGGCAAAGAAGATGGCCCATTGGCGCTGGCTCATCCTGGACGAGGTCAGCCTCACCGACGCCAAGCTATTGGCTCAAATGGAACAGCGGCTGCGATTTGCGGTGCCAGGTGCAAGTCCGTGGCGGCAAGATCTTCATGGCAGGCTGCGGCCCTTTGGCGGCGTCAATGTGATCTTCGCTGGTGATTTCTTTCAACTACCTCCACCGGCCGGCCACTACCTTGCAAACATTCCCCGCAACCTGGCCGACCCCAATGCTACCAGCAAACATGATGCTTTGGCAGACCAAGGCCAACAGCTTCTCTGGAGCGGCCCCACGCAAGGAGTCACGGAGTTGACGGAAAGAGAAAGGTGCAAAGATGATTGGTGGAATGAGGTCATCGACGAGATGCGTGCTGGGCAGCTGTCGGACATCAACTGGCAATACCTCCATGGCCATGAAGTGGCAGGCTGCATCCTTTCAGCCGAACAAAGGGCCTCGAGGCAAAGAGTCCTCACTTCCTTTACAGATCCGCGGCTTCGGCAAGAAAAGTTCAAGGAAGCCATCGCCATCGTCGCCAACAACGATGCAAGGTACCAGATCAACAAAGACAGAGCCAGACTGTACAGCGAAGCTTCTGGAACTCCACTGCGGTGGGCAGCTGCCGTGGATGTGGCCTCCAGCGAGGCACTGCAAGCAACAGATTGTGACAAGGAGGCCAAGATCAGGTGGGGTGAAGGGAAAAAAGTAACAAAAAATAAAAAAGCTGAATATAGTAGTTGACATTCTTCTTCATAAGTCATAAGCGCTTTCGCCCTGAGGTGGCTGCAATACCACGATCGAGATACAGGCGATCTATGTGGTATGCTGCCCCTGGCGATTGGAATGCAGGTAGCATTGACCCAGCATCTGGACAGGTCTGTGGACAAGCTCTTGCTGAAGGGAACCATTGGCCGCGTGCACTCGTGGCAGTGGAATGAGAACGACCGCTTGCCGTCTGTGGTGTACGTGAAGTTTGAAAAGGTTGTTTGGCAGCTGGATGGCATTGATGAACCTGGCGTTTACCCCATCCGTCCTGTGACCGAGGACTGGTACCTGGATGGCCGACGAAGCCCTTCCGTGCTGAAGATCAAGCGTAGGCAAGTACCTCTCAGCCCAGCCTACGCAATGACTGCTCACGCCAGCCAAGGAAAGACCTTGGCTGCCGTGCTTTTAGATTTGAACGTGGACAAAAGGGTGGACACGACCTTCGGAACTGTTGCAGCCAGCCGGGTGAGATGCCGTGAAGATTGCCTGATCCTACGGCCCTTTCCTCAATGGCTTTTCCAGCGTGGCATGAATGAGGGCCCGAGCCTGTTGCTACAAACCCTTCGTGGTGAAAGCATTGATTGGGCTGCTTATCGAGAAGGACGGAAGCCTTTTGCAAGCTGCAGGAATTGCCAACAGGTCAGATCTTTCGAAGGTTTCGAACACAAGCAATGGGAAAATGTTCGCAAGAACCTCCCTGCCATGTGCATGCGCTGCAAGCATGGGGAAGGTGGGCCATCAAGCCGGAAGCTCGACAACCGATCGCAAAAGTTTGTGTGCGACCAATGCAAAGTCAACAAGATCAAGATTGCTTTCCACGGGCTCAGTTGAAGCAAGAAGACGACGCTGCAAAGAAGTTGTGCCTCTCCTGCTGCAAGGCCGTCGCCAGCCGACGCTGCACCAATTGCCAAACCATCAAGGAGGCCGCTAGCTTCCACCCAGTCATGGTCACTATGCCGGTGGCTGGAGTATTGTGCAAAGCTTGCCAAGAAGAGTTGCAGCAACAACCCCGGGCACATCGCAAGGGATGGTTTTCTTGCCGAACTTGCAAGCAGATTTTCCCGCACGCAGTGGCACATGGCCAAGGTGAGCAGCGCCGCTGCGGGAACTGTGCTTCTCGGGGCACGTGGCAGAAAAATGAGCAGACATGCCGGAACAGAAACTGCAAGCGCAAGTTCCACGAAGCTCAAGACACAGGGCTGCCTCGCAAGCGTTATTGCTTCGAGTGCCGGAAGAAAAAGTGAACCCGGCATTGTACATATTGGCAGGCGTGATTTTAAGCACAGGCAAAAGCAAAAGAATCGCCAGGTGTGGAAAAAGTTTGTGTCGGAACAATGTTCTGCTACTCTGCAGCTTGTTGGAAGCGCATGGCTTCGAAATAACATATCCTTAGCAGGGCGTTACAGTCTTGATGAATCCATGTACCAGTGTGGTAAGCGCCAAAATACTTTGCCGATGTGACATGCACTGACATACCTACTTGTCGGATTGCTGCGTGGAGATGCATGGCCCGCAGCCCTTGGGACGAGCAGAAGTGACAAGCCTTTTTGTAACACTGGGCTCAAAGCCGCAGTCTGCCACGTGTGGTTGCATCCGGTTCTGTGACAGCGGTGGCGGTGCTGCTGCCGGGTCGAAGCCTAAGTTGCAGGTAAATTGGCTAGCAGTATCTTGTGGCTTGCCATTGACATGCAAGGCGATTGTTTGTTATGTGATTTTGGCATTGGTACTGGCGATGGGTGGCGGCGATGATGGTGTTGGTAAAGATGGCCCGTCCCACTTGACACTCCTACCCGACTCAGGTGGCCAGTTTTGAGGGCGTCCCATCCAAGAAAATGTAGAAGCACGAGGCTGTCTTCGATTCCTGATAAGATTTTGGACGAAAGATTGTAAAAACACGAGGTTTTGTTGAATTTTTGACAAGGCTTTGGCGAAAAATAGTAAAAACACGTGGTTTTCCAGGTTTTTACAGAACATATGACGGTAAAATCAGGTCTCGGACCAGGGCGCACCCAGGTCTCGGACCAGGGCGTACCCCCCCCTAGAAAAATTCTGTTTTCAAGCTCTGTGATTTCGTAATGGTTGTCCAGGACGCCAACCTGTGTTGGCGGGCCCTAAACCCTAAACCCTAAACCCTAAACCCCATCTTCATCTTCATCTTCATCTTCATCTTCATCTTCATCTTCATCTTCATCTTCATCTTCATCCTTGTCCTCAACATTATCTTTTTTTTATCATCAACATCATCATCCACAAAAGTTTCTCCACCATCATCTTCATCAGGATCCTCATCCTTGTCAGCAACATTGTCTTTATTATCATCATCATCGGCAGCATCGCCCTTGGCATGATGATCTGCCTGATCATCGTTATGACCCTCATCGTCGGTATGATCGTCACCATCCATCATCATCATGATCAGCATCCGCATCCTCGTCATGGCCCTTGTCATTCTCATCATTGTTATCATCGTCACGCATTGTCTTCCTCGTGGTCATCCCAATGGTGGTCAAAGCCATCATTAAGATCACCCCCAAATTCTTCATCATGACCATCGCCATCCCCATCAACGTCAGGTTCGTTATGATCACTGAAATGATGATCATCATCTTCATCTTGATCGACTTTATCTCCATCATGGTCATGCGTATCATCCTCACTTCAGTGATTATCATCAGCATCGTCATCTCAGTCACCACCAACACCCCTTTCTTCATCACCATTGTCAATCACCAGTTTGACCATCACCATCAGTAGTATCATCATCGGCATCATCATCATCATCGTCAGATGGTCACTCCCGTCACCATCACCATCCTTCTATTTTATCATCAGTGTCATCATCGTTAAGACCGTGATCGTCTTCATGATTGTTACCATCGAATAGCTACTTTGCATCATCGCCCGCACCATCATCATCACGGCCGTCTTCTTCCCCGTCATCTTCTTCATCGTGGTGAAACCCATCATCAAATCTTCACTGCCATCTTCTTCATCATGACCATCACCATTAGCATCCACGTGAGGTTGGTTGGCATCATCGTGCTTGATAATAGCATCGTATGGTCATCAACATCCTGAGTATCATCATCATCTCTGCCATCTTTGCCTGATCAAAACCATTATCATCAAGATCATGTTCACAATCGCTCTGAGCATCGCCAAGAGCAACAGCATCAATGACGCTGTGATCATTCAAAATCTTCATGTCATGATCCTGGACAGCATCTCGGTGTCCGCTCCGCCGCATGGCCCTAGTCTACAGGACCCTGAACTGCCGTTCTTTGTTCCCATGCGCGTAATTGCTTACAGTCAGTAGCAAGATGCCAGCAGGTCTCCGACATAAAAGCCCAAGATGTGGCAAGATTGACCGAACAAAGCATTCTTGGCAAAAAATGGCCTAGAATTTTCAAAAGGAACGGCAAGATAGGCTCAAGAAGTCATTCTTGCAATTAAAATTCTTTGGATAAGAGCTCTAGCCTAACACAGAAACACCCAAATACGGCCACAATACACTAAATAAGATTTTCTTCATAAAATGCCCGCCTAAAGAAAATTGGGCAAGCCAAGATTCAAGAAGCTTTGCTTGATGAAACCTCGAGAGGCTCGAAATCTGGCCTAGGGAAAACCAACAAGATGAACCAAATTTTGGCCAACATATAAATCTAGAAAAGGCAGATCTGGCCAAGATACAGCCTGTAATTTTTCATTGAAGTCTGAAGCCGAAATTGCATGATGAAAACTTAGATGTTGCCGAGGTCTCAACAAAGATTTTTTGGTCAAATGTTTTGCCTAAAGTGAAATAAAAGCCAAGATGCCGAGGAACCTGTCTCCAAGATGACGCGCGATGGACGCCAACCAAAATTCTTTTTGAAATAAATTCTAGAATCCGAAGCAAATTGCCACGTTATTGTAATGTTTGCCTTAGATAACATCGAAAAGTGTCGATATGGTCCACAAAGTTTCATCCACTGAAACCTTGAGGCAAGAGATTTGTGATCAAGCGCAGGATGTGGCAGAAATGGGCATTGTACAACCTTTGTGGTCAACATATCAAAATGAAGCGAAGTTGCGGCCAAGATCGGCGCAAGAAATTTTTTTGGTGCCAAATGAACTTTGAACACAAATCCAAAAGGAATCCACAAAGCTTTCTGACAAATTGTATGATGAAGATCAGAATGTGGCCGGGATACGGCTAAAGACAACTGTCTAGGTGAGGTGGCTAGGATACAGATTTCAAGATGAAGTCTAGATGTGCCAGGAAAGGCCGAAGAAAGTGTACGTGGTGACATCCCGTGCCAAGAGATATGAAAAATAACCACAAATGTGGTTGGAACACCGGCGACCTGCACTTCTGAAAAACATCTGAGCTTTTTTTCAAATTGCAAAGAAATCAAGGAATTTTCGTGTGTAAAGCCATTGTGGTACAAAATAGACAGGAATGAGGAATCCCAACATTTAGATCAAAAAGGATGCTCAACCAGACCAAAAAAGTGAAAGCAAAACAGACAAATTAAAGAAAGCCATGTCAACATCCATCCAAAAATATGCAGGATCCAATATGAAATGTGGCACAAAAAAAGTTACCGAGCACCCCAGGATCTGCAACGTCTAGCCCGATGATTAAAATTCGATTCAGTATGACAAACAACAACAAGGTCCCATTCGGTCTGGATGCATCATCAAGATATGTACGCATTTTTTTAATTCTTGATTTTTTAAATTGGGTTCTCTAGTTATGAAATGTCAAAAGCTGTTCCGCTCCATTGACCGGTGTTCCATTTCTACCACGAAATTGCATGGCATTTGTTGAAGTTCGAGATGTGGGCAAGATACGCCCCAACCAAGCCTTCCTGCTGGAATTTCTTGTTTGGAAATCTCACAATGAAGCCCAAAGTAGGTGCAAGATAAGCATCCGAGTGAATTGTTGAACCTATTGAAGCACACCATGTGGCAAAGAAAGCTATTTTTGGTGAAATCACTAGTCTGGAAGTTGTAAGGTGAAATCTTTATATGGCCAACATAGGTCTAGGAATACTTTTGTGGCAAAATCCCTCGCCTACAGCTTTCAAATGGTTGAAGTTGCAAGTGTAATCTAAATTTCATGCCTCAACATTTTTCCAAATAATTTAGTCAGACTTGCAAAATTTTCCTGCACAAGAGTGAGAATGCCAGAGGCTTTAGCTTTGTGGGAAGCCCTGCCACATCCGAGCCCTGCCACATCCGAGCTTTTGACAAAAAACATTCAGTAGAACAATTGCTCCACAGCCAGAATTTCTGTAGAGATTGCTTCAGCCCATCTTGCACCATTGAGAGGCCGCCAAAAAAAAAAACCTGCCCTCCACTCTGTGTTGCACCTGGTGGTGTCCTGGTTTTTCAATTTCTTGTTGTGGTGGACTTCCGTAAAAAATAATCCTCCACCCCAAAAAAACAACAAAAAAAAACAGGTAAATAATTACAAAAATTAAAAAACATGAAGTCAGTACAATACCGTTCCAATGAAATCAAAAAGGATGCCTAACCACACAAAAAAGTACCAGTAAAATAAAACCAAACCAATTAAGTAAGCCAGCTCAAGACAGACGAAGCATCCAACAAAAATCCTGCCGAACATCCAGGCAGCCTGGTTACGCCAAGCAATATGGCCAGTCCCACGAAACAGGTGATCCAATTTTTTGAATACAAGTGAAGCTTCAATAAAAATTCCTAGCTTAGCGACTTCAAAATAAAGCCGACAAAAGGCCAAGATACCTTTTTTCAAAATGAAAGCCAAAATGTGACGAAGGAAATTCTCTAGCGTGCAGATTTTAAGACAATGTCGAACATATCCTCAGACAGGCTCAAGAAATCTTTCTTAACCAAAAGTTTAATGTAAGAATTAAACGATAAAAGCCAAAATGTGAAAACTACAGGCTTTTGCGAAAACATCTACCTTGGAAAAAATCATAACAACAGCCAAGATCTGGCCAAGATAATCAAAAGAAATATTTCTCACGGAAAGAGTGCGCAAAAGCGTCTTTGGAAAAATCTCTTCCCTAGCAGTGCAATATCTAGCATGGAGAATTGCCAGATGAAGACCAAAATGTAGCTAGAGATTTCAAAATAAAGCCCAAGATGTGCCCAAAATAGGCTCAAAATAGGCTCAAAATTGGAAAAGAATGTCCAAGATGTAGCCAACTTAGTCTCAAAAAAGCTTGTTTGGTGAAATCTCTTATCTGGAAAATTTAAAATGAAATCTGGAACTGACCAATGTAGAAATAGGAAAACTTTAGCCTGGAAATTGCAAGATATAACCCAAGATATGGACAAAATACGATCCAAAGAATTTAATTACTGAAATCTTAAGTCAAGATGAAGCCCGGGATATCCGCAAGGTAGGTTCAAGGAAGCATTCGTGCAAGATAGGCTCAAATAAGCTTTCTTAATGAAATTTTTAGCCGAAATATTTGGATCAAAAATCAAACATGTGGCCAGGGTAGGCGACATACAATTCTGTTAGTAAAATTTCTATTTTAGCTAGAAATTTCAAGATGAAGCCCAAGATGCGGGCAAGATAAACCCACAACAGCTTTCCTGCTAAAATCTCTAGCCTAAAGATTTCAAGATGAAGTGGAAGATATGGCGAAAAGAAAGATTTTGTGGTGAAATCTCTAAAAATAAAATCGAAGGTTAGGTTAAGATAGGCTCAAGCACGATTTTTTGGTGAAATCTGTAGCCTGGAGACTTCAAGATGAAACCTTAATGTGGTTAACATAAGTGCAAGGAAGCTTTTTTGAGGACATTTTCAGCCAAAATAGGCTCAAGAAAGCTTTCTTGGTGAAATCTGTAGCCTCCAGACTTCAAAATAAAATGTTGATATAGCCAATACAAGCTCAAGAAAGCTTTTTTGAAGACATCTCTTGCCTACAAATTTCAGCATCAATTCCAAGATGTGGTCATATTGTTCAATAATTTTTTTTGGTAAATTCTCTAGCCTAAAGATAGCAAAATGAAGCCCAAGATGAGGCCAAGATAGGCTCCAGAAAGTTTTCTTGGCGAAATCTTTGGTGTAGAAATTGCCAGATAAAAACCAAGATAAAGTCGAAATACGGCCAAGAAAATTTTTCTTAGTGACATCTTAAGCCGAGAGATTTTATGATGAAGTTCAGCATGTAGCTGAGGGAGGCTCAAAAAAACTTGCTTGGTAAAATAATCTCTAGCCTGCAAATTTTAATTAAAATGCAAGATATGGTCATTATAGGCCTAGGAAAGTATAAGATTCCTAGCCTAGAAATTGGTATATCAAGCCCAAAATATGGCCATACTCGGTCAACAATGAGGCAAGACAAGAAATTGCATGATGAAGCCCAAAATGTGGCCAACAAGAAAGCTTTCTTGGTAACATGTTTCGCCTAGAAATTTCAAGATGCAGATAAAGTGCAAGATATAGCCAAGAAAGGCTCAAAAAAATTTTTTGGTGAAATTTCTAACCTAGAAATTTCAAGATGAAGGCCAAGATGTGGCCAAGATAGGCTCAAGAAAGCTTTCTTGGTGGAATTTTTAGTCTAGAGATGTCAAGATGATGCCTAAGTCAGGTTCAAGAAAGCTTTCTTGGTGAAATCTTGAGCCTAGAGTTTTCAAGATAAAGCCCACGATATTGGCAAAATAAGGTCAAGAAAGCATTTTTTACAAAATAAGTTCAAGAAAGCTTTTTTGGTGACATCTCTAGCCTACAGATTTCAAGAAAAAGCCCAAGAGAAGGTGGAGATAGGCACAAGAAAGCTTTCTTGGGGTCAGCTCTAGCCTAAAGAGTTTAACATCAAGTCCAAGATGTGGCCGAGGTAAGCTCAAGAAAGCTTGCTTGGTGAAATCTCTAGGCTGGAGGCCAACATAGGCCTAGGAAAGCTGGCTTGCCGAAACCCAAGATGAAGCCCAAGATACGATCAAGAAAGTCTTTTTATTGAAATCTTAAGCCAAGAAATTTCATGATGAAGCTCAGGATGTGGCCAAGATAGGCTCCGAAAAGCTTTCTTGGTGAAATGTCCGGCCTAGAGATTTCAAGATGAAGCCCAAGATGTCGGCAAGATAGGCTCAAGGAAGTTTCCTTTGTGAAATCTCTAGCCTAAAGATATTACGATGGAGCCTCAAGATGCGGCCAAGATAGGCCGAAGAAAGCTTTCCTGGTGAAATGTCTTTTTTTTTCACGCCCCTTTTTTCCAACTGCAAAGGTTTGTGTAGGCCACTGCACTCACATTTGGAGCGGTCTCGTCAAAGGAGAACGGGCAGCATACTACCACATCCAAGGTAGATATAATTCCCATCGCCGTGTAAGAAGTTGCAAAATAGGAGTATACAAACATCCCGCCAGCATTACAAGGGAATAAAAGTTGAAATGCATCATCCAAAATCGAATACCGTCATAATCAGGAAACGCCAAATGCATGTAGCATCTTTGCAGCAAAAGTTTCACTGAAGAAAGTGAATTGATACATATACTGAAAAGCTCAAACACGGCCCATGCACATGATGAGAAGACAGCACAGTGTTGAAGCTTGCAACGCAAAAGGACATCACATCATATGATATACTACATCCAACATAGGTCCATACAAAATATATCAATCAAGCACGGAGCCATACAAAATAGTGCCACCTTGAGAACCCCAAACTGAAATAAAGAAGTTGCAATGGCATCTAACACATATGAAAATCATGCCAAGCTTGCCAAAACCTCTTCAAGAGCTTGAGCTCGAGCATCAACATCTGGTACTGATGGGATTGAAGGTGGAACATGCCACTCCAAGAAACGATCTGCACGAACCAGCCATACATGGGAAATATTCCATGTAAACCATTTTGGAATTTCACGCCATACATGTGGAGGTCGGTTGTCATCATAGTGCAGCCAGCCCATCTGTCCATAGGAATCACTATATGCAATGGCACAGGTGCAATGGCCACGCCAAGAATCTCCACTGTAATGCACCAGAGCCACAACCCTGTATGGAATACGTGCTGTAGATACCTGATCATTGGTGTATGCTGTGAGATATATGCAAAGATTGCCAAAGTCAAAAGATGTTCTGTCTGCAAGTGTCATGGATTGAAATCTGCAAAATTGAAAGCAGATAAGTTTTGAGGCAACTCAACTATTGTCTGCAATCTTTTGACCCCAGGAATTTCAGACCACAACTCAGAATGCAAGAGTATGGGAGCATGTCTGCTGCTTTTCTCCGCGATGACAACCCCAGCATCAGTAGAATACCTCCTTTGAAACGTTTGAGCAACCAAATCGGTATCAAGCCATCCCAAAAAGAAGCTCAAGAAGTCACCATAGTCATGTTGACCATGGGACCTCAAAACTTCCCATTGTTGAAAACCAGCTGCAAGAAAAGGATGCTGCCTAATGCAAAGTGGTGCCACAGCATGATCCAAAATAAGTTGCATCATCCCACCGATATGAGATCCCCACGTTTTGATGACAAAATCACTGCAAAGCAAATGAGTCCAGTATACCGTGATGAAAACCGTGTTGATATAGCACTGAACATCATCATTGACCAGTGTCAAGGCCATCAAATTGCAACACAGTTGCAATCTATTCACTTCTGCTTCATGGATTTCCTGAGCTCGTCTGCCAGTCTGCTTTGAAGTTCTGCATGACAAGTTCGTAGGTGATGTTGCAGCAAGTGTTCCTGAGAAGGACCAGTTAATGTCATTTTCTTTCCACAGCATAAGCATCGATCACAAAAGGCCCGACGAAAATGTGCATCCTGCTGAAGAAGAGCAAAGTCACGAGTCTGGAGACAATAATGAACCAAGTTCAAACATGGTAATGCAAGATGAGTATCCATACGGTTATGTGCTCTGGTATCATAGGCCAAAGGGATGGAAAGAAGGTGGTTTCCATGGTAGTGCATCATGCTCAGTTGTAGGAATGCAACACATTGATGTGTCTGTTTGACCATGCGAACTGGGGGCATGCAATAGCAACCCCTGGGAGCATAGCGTTGCTGAAGAACATGTTGAAATGTTTCAGCTTCCTGTGCAATGTCACTATGTTAATGAAAAAGGTGGCTGATCAAATTGCAGGCTTGAGTGAATGTCTGGGTGCAAAACTGATAATGTAGAGTAAGTCGTTTGCGCACCTCACTGTCTGCAAGAAGTAGATCAACACGGCCCAGTCGAAGGTGTTCCACAATATCATCATCTCCATTCCTGGTCCATGCTCGATTGGCATCAAAGTGATGACAATGCCCATAGATGATATGTTTTCGAAGGCTCTCCAGGCAGCTGTGAGTACAACCACAATGTGCACAAGTCATCTGGTCCGGTAAACTATCTCTGGCAGGAATCCAGTCAAAACATGGGAAGTTGTGAATTTTGCCTAATGTTGTCGAAGCTGAATTTGTCATGAGCCACAAATTGACAGATGAAGCAAGTAAAGTGCCTGGGATCATCAGGGGTAAATACCTGCATCTCCACTACAACAACCTGTGTAGTGACAGGGCATAGATGCGTCTGTCGAAATTCCATGTTGCAGAAACTGCATGGTGACAAATTCCCTGTATGTTGTTTGGTTCTTTGAATACCAAGTGCAATGGCCTCTTGCATCTGTCCAGGATGATTCGACCGAAGATGTGCAGTCAAAGATCGCACAGAAACCACATGCTTGGAGCATAAGATACATTGTGTCTTCATAAAGTCTCATAAAGATCTGTCATGTCGAACACTATCAGAGTCAGGTTCTGTGGCAAAACCCTGGGCTCTTGCAAGAAGGTCTGCATGAGGAATAGGTGCAGCCATCGATTCAGTAGTCAACTCCTGATCGAAGTACATCACAACATCAGGGAAAGTACTGGCAGGCTTCGAGAGTACAATATTGCAAACATTGTATTGTCTGTGTAATTTGAAACTTCGCCAGTTGCTAAAAATCTTATGACAGTCACTGCAAGTAGCCTTACCATAAACAGTGTCCTGAGTAAAGTCAATGCTTTTGACCACCAGCCGAGACCTGGAATGAAAGGTAATTAAGTGTGTCTGTAACTATAATGGAGAGGTGGTGGAAAAAGAGCAAAAACCACAGATCAAGGGTGGAGCCTCTTCTTCTGGTTCAGCAACTGTGAGAGATTCCACAGGTTTTAGAAAACGTTGAGAGATGGTGGTCCTGGATTGTTCTAGTTAAAGCCACAAGGTTTGACGAATGATGTCATTGTCAAGGACTTGAGACAATGCAATGGATAAACTGGAATGGGCCTGATTCACCAAGCGGTGCAACGTCAGCAATGGATGCGGGATGTTGTTGGCATCAAGCACGGAATGAGTATTGATATGGTGTAAGTGAGGTACATGACCAAGTAACCGTCAATACATCATCTGGAGATTCTTACAGAGAATATCAATACAATTCGAGGTGAGCCCAGAGTAAAAAATGCCATAATAAACGGTGGGAATGATACAAAGATTTATGATTTAAAGTCATAGATGCAGAGAAACCTTATTCCATTTGCACAGCCAAGGCTGAAGTCTACGAAAATTGTTCCATCCTGCATTGACTCGAACTGCAACTGTCTGTTTTTGAAAGTCATCATATGACATCATAAGACCAAGGTAGAGGCACTTTTTCATAATGGGAATACGGAGGCTGCCATCACAAAGTGACAAGCACGGTTGTGCAGTCTTCGAGGTAATGCAATGCCGTTTCTTCCACAAGAGAAAGTCTGGACCTTTGCCTTTTAACAACATACATAATTTCTGAGGACTTAGTTTAAGACCCATCCTGTCAATGGCCATGATCACAGCTTCAAAGAAGGAAAAACAGTCCAACAGATCTTGTTCATTAAAAATAAACAGAAGATATAAAGATCATCCGTGTAGATCGTGATATAATCTTTGATCCACTTCAAAGGTATGGTGTCCTGCAAGTCATTCAGTAGGAGTACCATGGCCGTGCTCCATAGATATGGAGCTAAACAGCACCCTTGCCTAACGCCCCGGCTCACAGGGATGCACCTTGCAGTGTTGTTGATTTCAATGTTACAGTTGAAACCGATATGTCAAGCAAGAAGAATGCTTTGCAATTAAAGAGTCAACTGAACATTGGAAAATGCAGCAGCCAGGACAGGTCGAGGTAGAGCATCGAAAGCCCTGGTCAAATCCAAAAACAGTTGTATGCCACCCATATATGCAGAATGTGGTTGTAGTGCAGTCGGTTGATGGATAGATCTTTTTTGAAGTACCAATATATCACGAACTGCCTGGTAATGAGCAGAAGCACGTAACAGAGCATCACGGGTCGACCTGTGAGGTAGATATGCAAACTGTGCCCAAATCCATAATTTGTCAAAAGAGTTTTTCAAGGCCTTATGGGCCACCATTTGAAGCGCTGCTTTGCCCAATGGCTCTTGCAATCCCAACATCCTGAGATGAGCAAGTTTGACTGCAAGTTTGTTAGGTTTGGGAAGCCAACATGCCCAGGCGTCCTTCCAAGCCTGCGGGATAAAAGGTGGTGAGGAGCTCTACCAATAGGTAAGCTGCTCGTGCAACCGTCCAGCAAGAAAATGGGCCCGTGATTTCGAAAAAGGACCAGGTGCAAAGCAGTTGGCCACAGCTTTGGTGGCAGGAATCTTAGCAATGGCTTTTTCAAGCTCAATGACAGTAAAGGGAACATGAGGTGCAGGGAGCGATGGATAACTAAGTTCAGGGCCAGCCCAATTGGTGGCAATGTGATGCACATTTGCCGTAGTCTCTTCCATAGGCGTAAGAAATTTGTCATTTTTACCCTTCAAATGGATACGTTTGGAACGAATCCGAGGGTAATGTTTGTTGATGATTTAATACAATTTAAAAGAATAATGTCTTTCATGGGCAAGTTGGGCTTTTTCCAGAAGGCAATTCAACCTCTAATGTTTCAGGCAAAGTGTGTATCTGGCCTGTTCACACTCCATCTTCCGGAACAAAATGCAATGCCTCCATTTGTGAAAAAGTTGGGACACCACAGGAGTACCAGGAAATTTAAGTGCATAATAATGTTTCCACTTGGTCATAACATATGAGTCAAAGGCATCAGACCTGCTTTGCATCAGTGGCTGAAAGTAGTGCTGGGCACCTTGCTCAAAGACAGTGTAAATATCATCCAATGATGCAAGTGGCGTAGATGTACGTAGTGCAAGGTTGATACCATTCCCATATTTCTGCCAGTGCAATGTGTCCTGCCTGAAAGCATCGAAGCAGTGTTGTTTGACCTGTCGCAATGATGTCTGGGAGGTCTATAGTATTTGTAGTTCAAACTGGTCATCATGGGAATGTGATGAGGTCCTGTTGGTAAAAAGGGTGATACATCAAGTAAGCCAACCTGCTTAGCCATGTTGTCTGCATCACGATGCCTCGTCAGAATAAAATCAATACGAGAGTCTCCATTGGTGGATCTATATGTAGCTCCATGGGAAGCCAACCAACTATTCAAGGCAGTAAGTTGAAAGTCTTGAAGTAGGCAAGCAAGGGTTACCATACCCCCATATTAAGGTCCGTACCGACGATCACTCGAGGTTCGAAAGTTCGGAGTATCAACCAACCTGGCAATTCTTGGAAGTGAACAATTGAAGTCACCAAGCACACATAGGATATTCCTCTGTGGAAATGCCTAAAGAGTATCTTGGAGGTGCACCCAAATAGAGTGCCTGCGATTACGTTAAGCCACCGAGGTATGCCAAGGATATTAATAAATATCAAGGATATCAATGGGTTTGGAGGCAATATAAAGTCTGTAGTGTAGCAATCTTCCTGGTACAACAACTCTCCAGTTAAGTTGATGTGCCTGGCAACATCTTTTCGCAACCAGCAGTAGAAGACCCGAGGCCTTCTCAGAGCTGCATGAAAGATCACTGCAAAAATGAATGACATGCCAATGCTGGGTACTCCATTCAATATTATATCTCCAATGAATTTTATTGATTAGTGCATCATCCACTTTTTGCAAGTGCAAATAGCGTAGGAGTTCTTGATATTTCGTAGAAAATAATGTACCTGAATTCCTCTGCCAAAACACCAGTCGATTTGATGGGAGATGCTCAAAAGGTTGACATTTGTGAGTAGTAGATCCAACGGTCAAGTCAGCAATGAAATCAGGAGGCTTAGGACAGGTCACCTGTTACCATAGCTAACCACGATACCAAGTCCAGCCGTTGAGCTGCAACCTACGATAAGCACATTTCAAGCTGCGTTTTTTGATGTATTGGGTAGTTGTACTGCTGCCAAACACACGGCCGGGACCAAACTGTAACCTACCACCATAATCTATCTTTGCGGGATTACACTGGATATCGAATGGAAAAAAGCCCGCTTCACCAGCCTCCATGGTTAGGCTGGAATCCTCACTCCTCGTACCATGCATCAAATAAAGAACTGAAAGCACCGTAATAAATACAAAATAGAACCAAATACGGCAAAACAAATGCATGGAACGGCCTGGAATTGGGACCAAGCTTAGTGGTCTTCTGATGTCTCGGAAGGTGGAGACACACCGCCGTCGCACTCTACGAGGAGGGCACTCTTGGGCAATGGCTTGCAAACAAAAGGTGGATACTAACGAGGGGCCGGCCGGGCCAAGCAATATGGCCTGTTCCTAACAGGTGAACCAGGTGCACCTTTGAACCACTAAAGGAGCTTGGTGAAATCTCTAGCCTAAAGATTTCAAAATAAAGGCCAAGATGTGGCCAAGAAAGGCCCAAGAAAGCTTTCTTGGTGAAATCTCTAGCCTAGCTAGAAATTTCAAGATGAAGCCCAAGATGCGGGCAAGATAGGCCCAAAACAGCTTTCTTGCCAAAATCTCTAGCCTAAAGATTTCAAGATGAAGCCCAAGATGTGGCCAAGATAGGCTCAAGGAAGCTTCCTTGGTGAAATCTCTAGCCTAAAGATTTCAAGATGAAGCCCAAGATGTGGCCAAGATACGATCAAGAAAGTCTTCTTATTGAAATCTTAAGCCAAGAGATTTCATGATGAAGCTCAGGATGTGGTCAAGATAGGCTCCGAAGGCTTTCTTGGTGAAATGTCCGGCCTAGAGATTTCAAGATGAAGCTCAGGATGTGGTCAAGATAGGCTCAAGGAAGCTTCCTTGGTGAAATCTCTAGCCTAAAGATTTCAAGATGGAGCCCAAGATGCGGCCAAGATAGGCCGAAGAAAGCTTTTTTGGTGAAATGTCTAGCCTACAGATTTCAAGATGAAGCCCAAGATGTGGCCAAGAAAGGCCTAAGAAAGCTTTCTCGGTGAAATCCCTTTTTTTTTCGCGCCCTTTTTTAGATTCGTTAAAGGTCCGCGCTAGCCACTTCACACATGTAGTGCTGTCTCAACTGTGGAGAGCTGGCTATCCTCCATCACCATAAGATAAAAGGTAGTAGCATCCAAAAAGTGATGCACCAAGTGGTGTACCATAATGGATATTCATAAGCGAAAGGAATGCCAAGAGAATTGTACAATCTCATCGACAAGCCATCCAGATTATCGCAATCCAGTAGGGAAACCAAAAAGTAAAAAGTGAAGCACCAGCGATGCTCTACAGTGTTTTCATGAACCAAAACGTGTAGTCCCAAAGTGCTGCAAACCCAAAACGCGGCAAAAGCCACTCACAGAAAACAGCATGGGTCCCTGGTTGAAACCACACTTTTACAAGGAAAAAAGCCTGAGATTATCTCGGTGTAAGATAAAATGTGATGCATCCATTTCATCATCCAAGCGAAGAGGAGGTGGATATCCAGCGTTGAAAACCAAAGGCACACCATAATGCTATCAGAAATCAGCAAGCTGAGAACCCAAGGCGCATCATAGTGCTAACAGAAAGCAGCACTTACCACCATCACTCAAGCTCGGGGGATGTCATCCATTCAAAAGTGAAATAAAGAGCCACAACACATCATGGTGTAGCAATTCTTCAAGCATCATCTGTCAATGACTAACGAAGTGTAAGTGCCATGAATGTTGCATTGGTCACAACAATCAGTGAGGAATATACATCATCAGCTCCAATCATGAGAAGTGCATAGAAGATTGCAGGGCTCACGTAGATGAGCCAGGACATTGGCCAATGCAGATTCCTTAGTAGGCACTGCTGTTGGTGGCTGCTTCCATTGGTGATATTTGTCACATCGAATCATCCAGACATGCGTGACATCAAACAGGAACCACTCAGGCAGAAGGGTCCACGCCACTGCTTTGCAATTGTCATCAGGAAAGAGCCATTGCAAATCACCATACTTGTCAAGGAATGCAACGACACAATTGTAATGCCCACCTCGAGCATTTCCACTGTAGTGCACCAATGCAGCAATCTGATGTGGAATGCGTGCCACACTCCGTGAAGCAGGGTAAACATGCACGGATGGTTCCAAAATCAACTGCTGTGCGATCAATATTGGTGGCATCTTGAAATCGACAAATCTGGAAGCGCACAATGTGCGATGCCTGCTCAAGTGCCTGTAGCATTCCATTTGTGTGGTGCCATTGATCCAACACATGTTGAAATTGTTTTGGATCATTCAGGCCTTCCCATAAGTCAGAATGCAACAATATAGGGGCATGCGCATCACTCTTTTCAGCAACGACCACTTCATCTGCACGACTGAATCTCCTGCTCATGGTCAATGCAACATGTCTGCTGCAGATCACCCAAAAAGTAATGCAGGAATTCACTATAGTCCTGCTGTGTAGTGGAATTTTCCACTTTCAACTGCTGCCATTGAGCAAACCCCGGTTGCAACTTAGAGTGGCTTCTCAAGCATAGTGGTGCGGCCGCGCCATCCATCACAATGTCAAGAAAGATGGCTGTTGCCTCTCCCCAGCGCCCCATGTTGTAATCACCACACATCAAATGAGTCCACATTATGGTGAGGAACGTGGCATTGACAAAGCATTGCGCATTGCACCAAAATGATGCCACTCAAAATTTGACAGTACTTGGATCGATCTACCGCTTCTTGGTGAGCTTCATAAGGTCGTCTGCCAATCGCGACTGTTGTTGATGATGAGGCTTCAGTCAAACTGGATGAGTTGCCATATGCTGCAATTCACTAGAGTCATCAAGAGGGAGCGCAGCTTGTGGTCTTTCACGTCCAGTTCCAATCGCCAAGGAATCACTGGTGCCTGCTTCGTTTTGTTCTGCAATGCATGGAATCTGACGATGGCTTCTGGTCTCTCCAAGAATGTAGATCTGTTTTAGGGCCTGCATCAAGGTCCTTCATGACTATGCTGCCCCCTTGCGCATCAAATTCCAATGTCTTTTTGCTGTGGTCCCATTTGAGAAAGGGCCATGACGAATCCTGAAGCACAATCTTGCTTTGAAGACTCGACTGCCGCAAGGGGTCCTCCTTCTTGCACTCCATCACTTTGGTGACCCTTTGGATCAATGTTTGCATCAGATGTAACATCAAGCACTGCCGGAGGGATTGAGAGAGAGACTTGGTGACTCTGTTGTAGTTGTTTCCATTGGTTGTTGGCTTGAAGGATCTGGGGCATCATGCCGTCCTGGCCCGTCGACACGAAAAGAACGTAGGTGTTCTGCTGATGAAGAGAGTTCAAGTCTCTCTCGTGTCTCAGCACTAGCTGGCATAACATGGGCATCATCTTTGGAAGAGCTTCGCCGTCGCTGTCGGTCGAATGCCTCTTGGATTGTTGATCCCATGGAAGGTTCCTTTTTGGCCTCTTCTGAGAGTGGCCGTTTCGAGCCCCGTAGTCCGCCAGCATCCCCAGCACATCCTTGATCTGTGTTGGCACGTCCTCCGGCTCGATGTCCATTGGGTAATGGAGTCAAAGGAGTGAGGAGCCACGTCACAAAATGCAAAAGGACTGGACATTCAGCCAAATGCAAATGGTCATCATATTCATTGTTGGAGTGAGTTGGCACAATTGTCACACCACACCAGTCACAAGTAGTTAAATGATCATGCCCTTTTCTGTGAATAACCATTTGAATCAAACATTGGATGGCCTGCTGTGGTTCTGGATGCATCGATTGAAGGTGATGTCGAAGAACATATTCTTTGGCAGGTCCTGTCAATGTGACAGGTTTGCCAGGTCATAGTGTCTCTGAATGTCTGATCCTGTAGCAGCAATTCAAAGTCCCTTGTCTTCAATGCATCATGCACCAAGAGATATGAGCGGATGGGGATTTGGGTATCCATACGGTCTCTGGCAGCATCATCATAGACCACAGGAATATTGAACAATGTATTGCCATTGAAGTGAATCATACTCAACTGATGAAAGAGAACACACGTATGGGTTGATCTGAATTGCTTGATACGTGGCACACAACTGCAGCCTCCTGGCGCAAACCGTTATTGAAGAATTTGTCGATATTGTTCACCATCTTCAGCAAGTTCACTGTGTTGTTGCCGCAGATGACCCACCAGATTGGACACTTGTGAAAACTTCCGGGTGCAAAACTGGCAATCATGAGTCAGTCTTCGTTACATTTCAACATCTGCCAGAATCAGATCAATGCGGCCAACAGTCAAATGCTCAACAATGTCTGCGTCACCGTTCCTGGTCCAGGGACGAGCAGGATCAAATTGGGAGATATGACCGAACCACAATGTGCACAGGTTGGTTGGTCTTCCAAACTGTCACGTGCAGGGGTCCAGTCATGACATGGAAACTGATGCAGAGTGGTCAAGTGCTTCTTTAATTCTGCTCGATCAGCTGCCACAAACTGACAAAGAAAACATGTGAAGTGTAGGGGATCATCAGGAGTCACCGCACGCAGTTCCAATATTGCCATCTGCAGAAATACTGGGCAAAGATGCGTCTTGTTGAAGCTAGTCATGCAAAAACTGCATTGCCTCATCCTCTGGATATCAAGATCAATGGCTGCTTGGAGTTGTGCAGGATGCTTGGATCTCATATGAGCAGTGATGGCTTTTGTATTACTCATATGTTTGGAGCACAGAATGCAGTGGAATTGCCAGTAGTCGCACAGTTTTCTGTTTCCTCTTACACTTGCATAGTCGGCCTCAACAGCAAAGACCATGGCCCGATCATGGAATTCTTGATGTTGCGGGCCATTTCCACGGTATCCTCCCAGTTCCAGTCAAGTGGTGGGGTAGAGGAAATATCAGCAGGAGATTTAAAAGTGGCACCACAAACATTGGCCCGACAGTGTAAGTTGGAGCTACTCCATTTTAGAAACATCTCCTTACAATGTCTGCATTGTGACATGCCATTGGTGGTGTCCTTACTGTAGTCCACCTGACGCTTGAGAGGCCTCGGCAATGCATGAACCAATGTCATGTGTCTTTGCAATTCTGGTTGAGATGGAGCAATGAATGCACAGTAAATGCAACCGATTTCATCATGTTCTGAATCTGAATCAGGAAAAACTTCAGGTTGGCAAAGTCTTGATGTGATCAATGTACTGGTAGCATGAAAGGGCTTCCAATTGTTCAACAGGATCACATTATAAGTTGAAACTCTTTGCGTGGCATCTGTCAAACTCTGATGTGCCTGAGTGGCCAATTTGTCGAAAGTAACCAATGGCGGGTCAATGCGGAATCGTTCAAGTACTGCTGTGTGAGTTTCACGGGTGCAGTGAGGTAAATTGCCAAGGATTCTTCGTACATCTTGTGAAGAGTCTGGCATATGAGTTGTATACCACTCTGGTGTATCCCCGTGTAGAAAATTCCATAACATATAGTAGGAACGATGCAAGTTCTCATTAACTCCATCCTGAGTTTGAGAGTGATCTGATGTTTTCTGCATAGCCATGGTTGCAGTCGTTTGAAGTTTTTCCATCCCGCTTGAACCCGAACTTCAACAGTTTGTCGTTCAAATTGGTCATAGGAAAGAAGGATTCCCAAGTACATGCTCTTCTTCTTCATGGGAATCTTCATGTTGCCATTTCCGAGCATGAGGTGATGTACTTTGCAGGCATCCACACACAGGTGTGCGTTCTTTTCCATTTTGCATATCCAGGTC
This sequence comes from Breviolum minutum Mf 1.05b.01, assembly GCA_000507305.1. Taxonomy (NCBI): domain Eukaryota; class Dinophyceae; order Suessiales; family Symbiodiniaceae; genus Breviolum; species Breviolum minutum. The sequence goes on along the minus strand of DF242702.1, from coordinate 24,568 downwards.
CTTTGCCACAAGTGATCACACATGATTTGGATGGGCTAAGTTGGAGTCCCAATCGTTCAATTGCATCAATGATCAGTTCAGAAAAGTGCACAGCTTGTGCGAGTTCTGAAACGTCATGAAACATGCAATGGACATGGATATCATCAGCAAAAATAATGATATTCTCCAATAGCCATTCACGTGGGATGCTGCTCTGTAATGCATATTGAGGATATTTGCCCAACCACTGAAGTGTTTGGTAGAGTGCCTTCTTGGCCACCAACTTCAAAACTGCCTTGCCCAAGGGTTCTTGCAAACCCAGCATGCGTAGATTCTCCAGCTTGGTTGGTTGTTTATGTGGTTTTGGAAGCCAACATGCGCATGCGTCTCGCCATGTTTGGGGGATGTGTGGTGGGTTCTGATTCCACCAAATGCATAACTGCTTCATGAGCCACTCAGCAATGAGCATCGATTGTGATTTCCACATGGATCCCGGTGCAAAGCCTGGTACTACCGACTTTGTCGATGGGATAGTGGTAGGAAAATCAGGCATCACGATTGGCGAACCTTTCCAGTGGTCAGTGATGAACTGAACATAGGTTGCCGTCTCTTCAGTCGGAGTCAATAACTCACCTGCAGCATTTCTTAAGTGGGTTCTCTTGGTTTTTTGTCTGGGGCAAAAACGTGATATAGCATGATAAAGGCGAAATGAATCGTGATGTTGAAAGGCCAGTTGAGCCTCCATGGTGAGCTGCTTGACCTTGGAGTGTTTGCTCTTTGACCCACCTTACATGCATCTTGTCCATTGGAAGAAACAATGCAAAGTGTCTCCATGTGTCAAATAAGGTGTGCAGGTCAGGTATGCCTGGTTTGCGTAGGTTGGCATAATGTCGCCATTTTTGTTCAGCAAACCCGGGTTAAGTAATTGACCCTTGCTGTCTTCGCATCTGAAAGTAGTGCAGAGTGCCTTGAGAAAGAATCTGATAAATGTCATCAAGGTTTGATAGTTCTGCTGCATGTCGCAATGCATAGTTGATGCCATTCTCACAACTTTGCCAGTAAGTTGTATCCTGCCTGAACTCAGTAATGCGCAACTCTTTCACCTGTCGAGAAAAGCTGAGCTTGGGGGTGCGATGTTGTCTGAAATATTTGTGGTTCACACTGGTGATCGTTGGAATGTGAAAAGCACCTGTATGTAAGTATGGTGCATCTGTGAGCAGTCCCACCTGCTTGGCTGAAGTGTCTGCATCTCGATATCTGACCAGAATATAGTCAATCCTTGAAGACCCCGAAAGGGTGTGGGAAGTAGCACCTAATGAAGGTGTCCAAGCGTTTAATGCAACCACCTGAAAGTCATTCAACAACTGAAAGAGAATAGCTGAATCACCATGTTGAGGTCCCAACTTGGTTCCTGCAGGTGTGGTGACATGAGCTTGTCCTACCAAACGAGGGATGCTGGGTAACGAACAGTTGAAATCTCCAAGAACACACATGCGATGTCTGTTTGGAACCTCCTTCAAGAGCTGTCTGAATGAAGTCCAAATCCGTTTCCTGCGAGATTTCTGTGCTGTTGATGTGCTCCACGTGTATTGATATAGTCCAATGATATCAAATGGTCGAGGTTGCAAATGTAATCTGCAATGAATCAGTCGGCCTGCTTCAACTTTTCTCCAAACAATCTGGTCAGACCTGCAAAGTTTTGTAGCCACAAGAATCAATATGCCAGTGGCTGTGTCTTCTTGTGCAGGATCTCTCCCAGAATGAATTGCATGCCAATGGGGTGTTTGGCATTCAGCAGTGTAGGACCAATCAGTTTCACTTAAGATAGCAATATCCACACGTTGATGCTGCAACCACACGTTGATGCTGCAACCACAAAAGCAATTCATGATACCTTGCTGAACTTAAGGCACCCCCGTTCCAGTGATAAACAATCAACCTATTGTTTGGAATGTGTTCAAGTGGTTGAGAACTCTGTATAGGTTTGGGAGAAGCAGTAAAAACAGGTTGGGTGGGGAAGACAACTTGTTTCTGCCAATATTGTCCTTTATACCATGTGTACCCATGTGTGTTGAGAGATCTGCAATGTTGACCGTGGTCACCTTGCGTGGGATAATTGGAAGAGCCCCAACTCCTTAAGGCTTCCACCCCCCCTCTCTGCATGGCCAGAGAGGAACCCTCGCTCCAATGCATCATCTTGGCATAACATGTCATAACTGCGAAAAACCAAATTGAAAATATCAAAGTGATATAAATCCGCAAATCTCTAGAAGATGCATTCCCGGACTTGGGACCGGGTTAGTGCTGTCTTCAGATGGAATGGGGACCTTGATCTCCTGTCAGATCCGGTCCTGGATCTAATTCCCACCTGATGATGCCCTGGTTGTTGAATCTCTTGTCGAAGTAGGTCAGGTAATTGTGGATGGCACACCCGTGAAGAGCGTGCAACATGGTGACTCTGGACGCCAAAATCATCAATTGCAAAAGATCCACCAGTTGTAATGTTTGGAGCCATTGCTACGCCGATGCACCCAAGACCATATGAATGCAGAAAAATCCCAGCAATCAAAACAGTGCCTAACCACGCCAAATAAAGGACCAGCAAAGGATGGGACCAGTCAAAGTGGATCAAAAACCACGTGTGAGCCAATCCAGTAAAATGCAGGAGCCAACATAGGGTATGGCACTTAAACGCTGCGGATGCGCACCAGGGACGGCCGGGCCAAGCAATATGGCCAGTAACCCTCAGTTTGCGCTACCTCACACAATTGGTGAGTTTGAGCACTAGTGGAGCTTCGGTGAAATCCCTAGCCTAGGGATTTCAAGATGAAGCCCAAGATGTGGCCAAGACAGGGCTCAAGAAAGCTTTCTTGGTGAAATCTTTAGCCCAGCAAATAATTTCAAGATGAAGCCCAAAATGTGGCCAAGAAAGGTTNTCTCTAGCCTAAAGATTTCAAGATGAAGCCCAAGATGTGGCCAGGATAGGCTCAAGAAAGGTTTCTCGGTGGAATCTCTGGCCTAGAGATTTCAAGATGCAGCCCAAGATGTGGCCAAGATAGGCTCAAGACGGTTGTCTTGGTAAATCTCTTTTGCAAAGGTCTGGGCAGCCACAGCACTCCATTGAGCGGTCTCAGCAAAGAGAACAGGGCATGCAATCACACCACAGGTGATCAAGCCAAAGCCACGGACCAAATCTGTGGTAACAACCACAGGAATCATCAGTAGCGGCAGATTTCACACCATACAAAAAGATGGCAATCTTTGGAAGCAACGCGCCAAAAGCTCAGCATTGCAAAGTATCCAAGTCACACCATGGAATACGATAAATTGCATGCGTAGACATGCAATAAGGCCAAAAAGCTGAGAGTGTCACATAGCCATAAACCTAAATAGAAAAAAAGCCACCGTCCCAAAAAGCGGCACCAAGTTGCAGTCATTGCAAACTGGCCAGCGCACGTTCCAGGGCCATAGCTCGAATTTCCTAGGTATAGTGAATACCTGGAAGTTGATGCCAGCCCAAGTGTGTTTGTCTTTTCTCACAAGTCAAACATGCGTGATGTTCCATGTATACCATTCCGGAATCTCATGCCAAACCTGTGGACATTTATTGTCATCATGATGCAGCCATCTGGATTCCCCAAAAGAGTTGGTGTAGGAAATTGCACAGGTGTAATGGCGTCTCCGTGAGTCTCCCAAATAGCTCACCAAGGCAATCACACGATTGGGCATTGGTAAAAACCGTCAGGTAAACCATCAAGTCTCCAAAACCAAATGAAGTGCAATCTGTCTGTGACATAGATTGAAATGTACAGAATTGAAAGCGCACAAATTTTGACGCAATGGCCATGGCTGTAGTCATTCCATTCATTTGCGTCCACCTGTCAACAATGGATTGAAAGGAAGGAGAGTCGGTGAGGTCCATCCAAAGCTCTGAGTGCAGCAACAGGGGTGCAAAGCCTTCACTTTTCTGAGCAATCACCAACCCCAGCATCTGTGAGAACCAATGTGGCGCCCAGCCACCCCAAGAGAAAGCAAAGAAATTCACCATAGTCCCGTTGACCATGTGCTCTCAAAAACCTTCCATTGCGCCACAGCTTCCAGAAGAAGGGGTGAGAGCGTATACACAATGGATGACTATTGTCAGCCAGAAAAATCAATTGTTGTTGACTGGTCAGCTCACCCCAAGTCCTCAAAGTGAAATCACAACATAGCAAGTGAGTCCACCACACCGTGAGAAACACCGTACCGTATTCACAAAGCACTGAACATCATCATTGCCCAGCACAATGTCCATCAATCGGACGCAAAATTTCTCCCTTTGGAGGATTTTTTGGTCAGCCGCATCAACTCGTCCGCCAGTTTGGATTGACTTAGATGTTGTTTCTTGATTGGAGGTGAGAGCAATTGCCACACTGTGTTGCACACCATCGCATTGAGTTGGTTGTGCAGTGTGCTGTTCTTCATGTCGAGTTCCAACTTCCAAGGGATCACCGGGACATCCTTTATTTGGTTCTGCAGGGAGTGGAATCTGATGACCTGATCCTGGGGTTTCAGCATGTGAGAAAGCTGTTCCAAATTGTTCAACATCTCTGCCATGGGAATGCGCTTGGCCTTGCCATCCAGCTCCTGACACTTTTTTGCTGAGTTCCAGATCAGACAAGGTCATGACCCGTCCTTCAGCAGATTGCAGGTTGGAGGTCCACAGTGGATCGTCTTGTTTGCAATCCTTGAGCTTTGTCACTCGGACCTCCCAGAGGCATCATCACTAGGTCCTGTGACTGGGCCTTTTTCCAATTGGCACTCTCCTGAAGTAATGGTGTCAACATTCCCTCCTTGTTCGTCGACAGGAAGAGGACAAAGCTGTCCTGGGACTGCAGCGCCATCAGGTCTCGTTCGTGTGGAAGAAGAAGCTGTGTCATCAACATCATAAGCCTGGGTGCTTCCTCCTCCTTCTTGGCATCTTTGTTTGGCAAAAAGGGTCTTGATGTTTGATCCCGCCTTTTCTTTCAACATGTGGCCGTTTTGTGCCCCGTAGTCCAGGGCAAAGTTGCCCAACACTTCCAACATCTGCATTGGAACGTCCTCTGGCTGCACTTCCATTGGTACGAGGAAGGAACGGAATTGAAAGCCACGTTGCAAAATGCAGGAGCACTGGACATTCAGCCAAATGATGATCATATTCAGTGTGAGCATCAACGCGCAAAATTGTCACACCATCCCAATCACATGTTTGTAAATGATCATGTTGTCTGCTATAAATCACCATCTGAATCCAACTTTGAATGATTTGCCTCGGCTCAGCATGGCGCGTCTGCAAATGATGTCGTAGCACATGTTCCTGGGCAGGTCCAGTGAGTGTGACAGCCTTACCACAACATAGACAGCTGGTACGTAACGTCAGCATGAAATTTGGGTCCCGTTGAAGCAATGCCAAATCTCCCGATTGCAAACACTCATGTACCAGTTTGATACATTTCACTGGAATGTGATTGTCCATCAGATCATAGGCCCTGGCATCATAGGAAATAGGCACGGCAAGGAGCTGGTTCCCATTGTAGTGCATCAAACTAAGTTGAAGAAACCCCACGCACTGATGGGTTTGCTTGACAGACCTGACAGGTGGCATGCAGTAGCAACCTCTGGGTGCATATCTCTGTTGCAAAACATGTTGAAATACTTCAGCTTCAGCTGCAAGTTCTCCATGTTGTTGTAGGAGATGGTGAATCAAATTGCACGCTTGAGAGAAGGCCTGAGAACAAAATTGACACTGCAGCGTGAGTTTGCGCCTTGTTTCAGCATCAGNATGGTCAAATAAAAGATCAAATCGACCCAGGCGCAAGTGTTCCACCATCTCAGGTTCACCATTCCGTGTCCACTGTCACTCTGGATCAAATGGATGGCAGTGACCATAAATGAAATGTTTCCAAACACCTCCAAACTGTGATATACAGAGCCACAGTGGGCACAGGTAACTTAATCAGGCAAACAATCTCTGGCAGGGGTCCAGTCAAAGCACTGAAATTTGTGTCTGGCTGAAATGCGTCTCCAAAACTGCAACTTGTGTTGACCTGCATGGCCACAAATTTCCAGTATGTTGTCGGGCCTGCTGTATTCCCAATGCTATGGCCTCCTGCATCTGTCCAGGGTGATTGGCTCGTAAGTGTGATATCAAAGACTGTAATGAGATCACATGTTTGGAGCACGGAATGCAGTGGGTCTTCATGAAATCACAGAGAGGGTCGATCATGCATCACACTGTCATTATCTGCTTCAGAGGCAAAAACCTGAGCTCTACCAAGGAGATCCGCATGGTCATTGGAGATTTCCATTGGAGCTGGTGAATGATCCTCAAGATCAAAAGGCATGTCAGCAAGGACAGGAGCAACAGGTAGAGTTGAAGGTGGTACATGACATACATTGAATCGTCTGTGCATCTTACATCCCCGCCATGTTTGAAAATCTTGTGACAATGTTGACAAAATGGCATGCCATTAATGGTGTCCTGCGCAAAATCAATCTTGGTGTCAGCAACCCAAGGCCTAGAACGCACCAGGGTATAATGTTTCTGCATTTCAAAAGCAGTGGCAGTAGCGAAGGACAAAAACCACATAATTATGGTGGGGCCTCAGGGTCACTCAGAGGTGTTCGCTCTGGTTGCAAAAAAAGGCTTGCAAGCAAAGACCTGGTTTGTTCCAATAAGGTCCAATCAGCCAGGTGTAAAATGTTATGTTGAGGGACTTGTGTCAATGCAAAGCTCAAACTTCGGTGCGCCTGTTCACAGGTTAATGGAGCGTAAGCACCGGAGGACAAATTCGATGGGTGTCAAGAACTGATCCAGTACTGATACGTGTCAAATGTGTAACATGCCCCAGAATGCGTCTGTACATCACATTGAAAGTTTTGGTAACCAAATCAATGCCAAAAGGTGTCAAACCAGTAAAGAAGATGCCATAACAAACGGTGGGTATTATACACGTGTTCATTAAGTGCAATCTCATCGACACTGAAATTTTGTGTTTTCTGCAGAGCCAAGGCTGTAGACGTCTAAAGTTGTTCCAACCTGGTTTCACACGAAGTTCAACAGTCTGTTTCTGAAAATCATCATATGAAAGCACTGTGCCCAAATAGAGGCATTGTTTCTTGATAGGAATCTGGAGTTTGCCATCACACAACGTAAGACACTGTTGTCTCTGCTGTATGCGCTTCACTCTGGTTTTCTTCCATTTCAAAAAACCAGCTCCTTTGCCCTGCAGGATCACATACGATTTCGGTTCACCAAGAGTGAGCCCAAGGTGTTCAATTGCATGAATGACAGCTTCAAAGAACTGGATGGTATCACGAAGTTCAGCTTCACTTCGCAACAAACAGTAGATATGAATATCACCAGCAAAAATGGTGATGTGATCCAAGATCCATTGAAGGGGAACATGATGGTGTAGATTGTCCAACACCAGCGCCATTACTGTAGACCACAAAAAAGGGGCTGAGCAGCAACCCTGACGCACACCTCTAGTCACTGGGATTGGCTGTGTTGTTCACTTCAATGTGGTAGCACGTATCAACATGCCATGCAAAAAGAATACTTTGCAGTTGAGGATTCGACTGCACTCGATCCAATGCAGCTGCAGGAACAGGTCGTGGCACTGCATCAAAAGCCCTGGTAAGGTCTAAGCAGAGTTGAATGCCACCAGCGCATGAATATCGAGGTTATGATTGGGCGGAAGCATGTACTGAGTACTGACCTGCGCTGAGAAATCATCAACCCCCGAACTGCCTGACAATGAGATGCAGCACGGAGCAATGCATCATAAGTCGACCTGTGAGGTGAATAGGCAAATTGAGGCCATGTGCAAAGAGTAGGAAACAGCTGTTTGAGAGGCTTAGAAGCCACCAGTTGCAACACCGCTTTGCCCTAGCTTGGAGGCAGGTTTGCGTGGTCCAGGAAGCATCCTTCCAGGCCTGTGGCAAATAGGGTGGTGACACACTCCACCAGCGTTGAAGCTGACGATAGCGTTTTGTCCGCTGTTTGGGACAGTGTTTGTTGACCACATGGAACAGCTCCTCGGTCAAACGTTGGAGCCTCTGCTGTTTGATTGCCACCACCACCTTGGCCTGTGCTCGCTCCAGTTTGGTGAACTGAGCGTAATGCCACCATTTCTGAAAAATCTGAGACACTGTTGTCTGGGAAAAGGTTTTCATCAGTTTATAGTGCATCCACTTGACTGCAACATGAGATGTAAATCCATCAGACCTGCAAGGAGATGAAGAGCCAAAGTAGTGCATCGTCTGCTGAAGACATGTCTGCTTTGCCTGCCGTGTAACACCATGATGAGATCTGGAAGGTCTGAAAAATTTATAAGAGATGCTGGTCAGCTGGTACATGATGGGAACTGTCCGAAAGAAAAGGCACAGTGACTGTCAATCCCACCTGCTTTGCCATGTTGTCAGCATCTTTGAACCTGGTCAAAATGAAGTCAATACGGGATTCACCAGCATGAGATTGAAACGTAGCACTATGCTGAGGTGACCAACTGTTGATGGCTGTGATCTGAAAAATCTTGGAGGATGCAATCACCACGGGTTCACGTGGTGCCGCAGACGGCTTTGGCAGCAGGAGGTGCTGCCTCCAAAGCAATCAGATTTTCCAAAGACAGTTACACCCAATGTTCCATGTCAACCTCCTGAACACCTTTCCAAACATCGCTTGGTTTTGTGGCATTGGAATGCAGGTCAACTCTCTCCTGCCAGATACCAAGAACTTCTTCGATATCTTCATCAGCAAAACGTGGATGTTGCATTGAGTAGTGAAACTCACTTGCAATATTCGAATGAATGGTCAACCTCACAATGGCATGCTATTCACACAGGCTCTGATTCTACTCATAGCTATGACAAGGCTTCTGGTCTTCGTATATTGGTGGCCAAACATGTTTGACAAGCTCATCAGATCTCGTGGCATGCAGTTGTTCCAGGACGGATTCTCCATTGCAGACTTCATCTTGATTGCAAGCCTTTTGATTTACTTGGAGTGTACCAATATCTTTGGAATTCTTTGGAATACTCTGACTGCTCAAAGGACCCGCAGACAGACCATTTGGAAACCTCTTGGAAGTACATTGCAGGCCATTCCACAACGCAACACTTTATGCCTCATGGTTGACTTCAACTGCTCGTTATCCAGTATTGCTAGGTTGGTTGGTACCTCTACCTTTCTCAGCTTGGGTGGTCGAAAGTCTGGACCTCAACCTGGAGATATGGCTGATTTTGCGTGAGCCTTCGAAAGGCACGCCTCAAGAGTTCTTCAGAGGATTGTTGGCGTATGTCACACCAGGCAAATGACGGTTTGTGGAAAAGTTTGTTCCCAAAATCGGTCTGATAACGCATTTACTTGCGTGACGCCTCTTCGCGTAATGAAAAACATACTTTGTCTGACAATTGTCAAATCTGCAAGGAAAAACACTAAGGCTTCAATTTTCCTGCAATAGTGCACTTGCGCGGGCTTTTTTCAGTCAGCGAATCCGAAGACGAAGTTGAACTACTGCTACGGGACACGACATCGCTCCTTTGCCTTTCCTTCACTGCAATGCGTTGTCAGCCTTTTCTCCTCCGTTGCGTGGACAAATTCCTCTGGTATTTTGTGAGCTGTCTTTCCAAGGAAGGGATCATCCGTTCTGGGCCCCCCTTCCTTATTTCACCCAAATGCATTTTTTGCTTGCGCGAGGCTTGCGCGCAGCTCGCGCAACAAATGCAACTTAATTTCTCAGTTTTGGACCCGCTGGATTGACATATTCTGAAACCGCTGGTCCTTGCCACATACAAAATGCCGAACGAGCAATGACTCGCCAACTGGCCGCATCTAAAAACCTTCTGACGTGATTTGCAAAAATATTAAAATATATCATGATAGTGCATGGAAACACTTGCGCCAACCTTGCGCGAACCTTGCGCCTAGCTTGTGTTTTGTGGGATTTCCTTGCGTGACGCTACATAACGGAAAATGAAAAATCATATAGATGTGTCGGTTGTGAAACCCAAAGTTTAAATTTTGAATACAGGACTTTTGAATGACTGTCATATCAAGAAGCATCATCCTACACATATCTTCTCAATCAGTATCCATTCAATACGTATCCGTTGAATGCAAAACATGCATCAATACGTATCCATTCAATACGCGAGTTCATACGTATCCGTTCCATGCGTATCCATTCAAAAGGTATGCATCAGCAGGCATGGCAGTGTATGTGAAGGCAAAACATATCCTTGCATATCATTGCATCGGCAGGAATGGCAATGAGTATGAGTATCCTTCATGTCATTTCACACCATTGCTAGCGGGAATGGCAATTAAAAAGAAACCTTGCTTTTCCTTCAAATTTCTTCTTGGGTAATTGCCATGGAATTCATCGCCAACTCTTGGCCTGCTTGCTTGCTTGCCTTTTGTTTGCTTGTGCGCTTGCTTTTAAATTATTTTCCATTTCTCTTATTCCGCCGGGCGGGATGGGGGGTCAACCGGAAATCAACCCTTTCGTTAAAAACTTGGTGTCGATCGCCCAAAACTGCAGCGGAACGCAAATTTTGTTTGCTGTCGCGCAAGTTTGATTTGCGCATCGCCAAGTTTGGACGTCTGAAGGCTCAGAATCTCACGAGCACGCACCAGGCAAAGAAATCTCTTGTCTTGTTTTGATCCCACAACTCTCTGCAATTGGTAGTCTGTCCAAGCTCTGCTATTTCTTTGTTTTGTCTAATTCTGCAATCCTTTTCAGCATTCGCCAAGAAACCTCAAGGATAGTCATTCTTACGAGCCTTTAAATGAAACAATCATCCCTAGCAGCGCTAAAAAAAAAGTTATCTTTAGTTATCTCCACTCTAACATATATCCTGGCAGCTCTGGGAAGCAGCCAACCTCAAATCCATTTTTTCATGATTTTGGAATCTTATTTTGACTTTTTTGTAATTTCAATCCGATGAAAAATCGGAGTCTGTCAGGATTGGAAGTAAGTTCCCTAAAAATCATCACACGTTCGTGAGAAGTGGCTTTGCGTCTTTGTCTTCTCATCATAAAAAACAAGGCTGTTTCAAAAACATCATGTAATTGAACATTTGTTTGTGGGCCAAAATCAATCAGAACAAAATAGAACTTCGACAAAGGACACAAGAACGGGACAAAATGCGTTAACACAAGCAACCCTTTGCTGGAGTTGCTGAGGGCCTTCTACAAGGCGGTTCTCTTAGAGAATCACCGGCTTTTCCTCAATATGTCTCTTCCATCTTGATAGTTTCACTGATCCAAAGAGCAGGCTTCCGTGCACTTGCCTCCACAAGGAGCTTTTGAAAGAAACAATGTTGCGACGAAAGACTCTTTTTTTTTGGTTCTAACTTGCCTCTCCCCATTTCATCAATGCAGAACGCATCTCTGGTGTTGCTTTGCTTAACCAAGTGTTCACGGCATCCACCACCATTTCTCGAATAAAGTTACGGTCCCGCTGGCTATTTGTACTTTCTGTCCGCCTCAGAATATTGGAATGACCGCATCAAGTTGTCAACATGTCTACACGTTGAACACAACACACCTTTTGTGCCGCCATGATACAATTTGCGCACAATTTGTTGCTCGAAATCCTCATCCACGTCGTCCAAACTAAAACCTTCAGAATCCAAGACGTCCAACACAGCCTGTCGACGGTGTTCGCAGAGAATGAAGCACATGATGAGACATTGGAATTTCACCAAAACAATGCAAGACACTTACAAATGACACTTGAATATGCACTCTTTAAAGAACTCTTTCATGACATCCAATTGGCTAATGCTGCCTCAACATGGAAAGATAACTGAATGGGTCATGCCGCATGTCTATATTTCAATCTTCTCAAACATTTACGATCCAAAAGTGAGGCCTGATGGACCTCTTCAGAAAGACCATCTTCCACCTCCCAAAGACGCAATTTCACATCACACACACAATCGATGCAAGTCTGACGTTTGGATCCCGTGTTTGGCTTGCAGAGAGTTACCTTGCTCTGGTCAGCACTGAGAGCGTCAGCAAAAAAAAATCATTTGAAATGTATTCAAAAGAATCTTATGGCTGGAGGAGCAGGGCGTTTTTATCAGCCGTTACGCTCCTCCTTTGAACAACCATCGCAGGCCTCCATTTCTGGGTCAACATTCCCCGCGCAGGCAATGTTAGCACGTGGAGGCTCTTCAGGAAAGCCAATTTCGTCTGTCAAAACTACTTGGATGCCTCCCTTCTGAACATTTTCTATGGGGACTTCCTTGACCACTTCTACTTCAACAATCTTCTCGACAATCTTCTCCACCGGAACTTCCTTGACGATCTCCTTAACAACCTCTTTTTCCACAATCTTCTCCACCGGAACTTCTTTGACGATCTCCTTCACAACCTCCTTTTCCACGATCTTCTCCACCGGAACTTCTTTGACGATCTCCTTCACAACCTCCTTTTCCACGATCTTCTCCACCGGAACTTCTTTGACGATCTCCTTAACAACCTCCTTTTCCACGATCTTCTCCACCGGAACTTCTTTGACGATCTCCTTAACAACCTCCTTTTCCACGATCTTCTCAGTGGGAACTTCTACTTCAACAATTTTCTCCACTATCCTTTCCACTGGTACTTCTTTGACAATCTCTTTGATCACTTCTTTGACTACAACCTTTTCAACCGGAACCTCCCTCACCACTTCCTTCTCGACAATCCTTTCAATGAAACCTTCCACAGGAACTTCTACAATCTTCTCCACAATTCTGTCCACGGGGACCCTTACTGTTCGAACAACTTCCTTCACAAAAGGCACTTTCTTTTCAACGGTCACGACTTTTTCCTCGGATGTCAAAGAAATGCAAATGAACATGTAGTAACCAGGGGTTCAAACATGAACACAGGATTTGCTCCACTTTTTTGGTCTCAAAAATGCCGAGGTTCTATGGGAATGTATTTGATGATCTGTTTCTTGTCGTCTACTTCTACTGCCACGACCTTCTCAGGAACCATGAGCCGCAAATCCTTTAAGTCCACGTTATCCGTCTGGACACAAGCATCCACCTGCATTCAAAAACTGCGTAACACATATGTCATAAAAATCTGGAGCCCGACACCTTCTCTGCGGGAGCTTCTGCTTCAACGACCTCCAACGCTGCAAATGGAATGGCAGCCAAAAGTGAAACAACAACAACAACAACAACAACAACAACAACAACAACAACAACAACAAAAACAGTGTACAATCATGCCTGGACTTGGATAAATATGCACACAAACATGCTGCCTCCGGGGTGACTGCTTTGACCGGATGTTCCTCAGCGTCATCCTTTGAGATGCCTCGCACGACAGCATATTTTAATGCCAATTGACCCATTTCAGTACGAGGACTGGGATTCTCTTCCTGAGAATATTGTCATGCCTGCGCTTTCGGCTTTCTCTGCTTTCTCTTGACGCTTCCTATCAGAGCCCAGAGTTTTCAGAAGTGGAAGGGCTGTGCTGTGATGGGGTTAGAGTTGTTAGCAAAACAAACTCTCGAAACTTATGAATTTCATACTGAGTTTCTGAAGCGCTCTCACCTGTCCATTCAAATCTGGAAAGCCAGTCATGAGATGGAGTTCCCGACTGTTCTTTGGCGGTTTGACAGAATCTCTTGTGGAATCAGCTCTTCATCCCAAAAATGCAGTGCATATTATAAATCTGCCTACGACACTGCCAAAGCTGGCCATCAGTGTAAGACACACTTATCAATTTAGTATAATTAATGTTAATTACCAACTAACAGTAAGAAATGTAACTTAACATCAACATCTTAACATGACATCGAAATCGCGAGGCGACCAATGCCTGGATTGAGACCTGCAGCGTCTCACTCGCTTGATCTTTCTCCGTGTCGTCTCGTCCTTAAAGACACATCCCGAAAAAAAGAAACAAAAAAAGAGAAAGACAAAGAGATGAAAAGACAGATATGCAAAGGGACATAAAAATGTAAAGATGTGAAGAAAACGACATTTCACGCAAATCTTTTGGAATCTTTCGAGCATAAAATGGTTTCGACCAGCCTTGGGAGTCTGCAGGGGCAACGATTCCTGGATGGATTTTTTGGATACCCTTCGTGCAAGGAATTCGTGCCATGAGTCATTTCTCTTTATTTCCATGGAACGCTTCGGAAAAACTTCCAATGCAGATCTGCAATAAATGTCCGAAGATTGGAACAACTTTCCAGAAAGTGTGCAGGCCTCCGCTGCATTCTCAAGAGGTCTACTCAGAGTCCTGTGCGCTCTGACCAAAGCAGGTGCAAATCTTGGCATACTCATATTGACTTGAATACTTGAATGCATCCAGGCGCCGCAACTTACAATATCTCATGTTCTCAAAAGCTGTGCCTTGCTGGTATTTGAAAGTAAAAATGCAAGTAAGACTCAAGACTCATGTCTAACATGGTAAGGCAATGTAAGACACGAGTCTGGAAATTGGCCTTTATAGGAATGCAAGACTCCTGACTTCCAAAGATAGTACTTCAGGACGCACAAACAAACCTGAAAACCCGAGGTTTGCAGCGAGAGAAATCAGAGAAATCTGAACAATCTCGAAAGCGGGACCTAGACACAAAACCAAATGGGACCAAGAAATCTCATCAAATCAGAAATCTGAAAATGTTTGCACCACCTTTCAATCCCAACGAGGATACTTCTGTGTCAAGCGTAAACTTGTTGTGGAGAAGTGAAAAGGAATCCGGCTTGAAAATATAGTTGTCATAGTTCTCTTCGACCAATTGGCTTCAATAGCAACACAAATAAGACAATCGACCGATGTGCGACACATGTGCTTGCTGCTTTGTATTGCCAAGAGACCATGGTTTGGTGGACAGGAGAAGTACCGATAGCCTCGAACGTCACCGTCATTCTTTCCATGCGCTTCATCCAACTCCAGTCCAATCCAGGTCCCTGAAAGCACTGCAAAACATTGCTGGGAAATGCCAACAGATTCGTTGTGCAGATTGTTTTCAGATTGCGAATTTGAAAATCCTGATTATCTCAAATCATTTCTTTGCAGTGTGTCTTCGAAGCGAAGACTGCAAAATGGCTAATGACTTTATTCTCCTAAAACAATGAGCAAAAGGAATTATTATGTGTATATATATATATATTTTTTTTTTGGAATTTTGAAACAACGTCAGGATTCGCATCTGGCATCACTTCGATTCAGACCTGGAGCAAAGTAGGTGGCCCCCAGGAAGCGCACGGTGCCCACAAGGCCGTTCCTTGGAGATAGAAAATGCAATGACATGATATAGACATGGAAACATGGACATGATATTGACATAATGTAGACATATTCTGTATTGATATTATACACAATGGATGTATTTGAGTAGCTCCGTGAGTTACTGAGTTACTGTGCATTGAGTCGATGTTTTCGCTTTGTTTTTTTCAAAACAACCCATTTGTCAAAAACTCTCCAAGGCGCAAGGTGCAGTTGACTCTGTCTCCCAACCGGAAAGCATGACGATCTTCCATTGCGAATGTTGCAGTGTTGGAATTCCTCTTGTTGTAATCGAACTGTCTTGGAATTCCCTCTCAGGTTTGAACGCCCAAAGACGCAAAAAATATTTCCTATCTTTTCGAGGTTTGCTGAGTTTAATGCTTGCTGCGTTGTTGATTTCTGTGGCCTTTGTTTCGTTGCCCCCGTGACCTATTTCGGTTTAAAGTTTAAAGCACCCTGCTATTCGACACCCTCTGCAAGCATCGTGGCAAACATCACATGATCCATGCCATCTATATGCAACACTGTGATGAAGCGTTCAGAAACTGCTGAAACCGCAAATTCAAAAAAAAACTTCTGGCTTTATGGCCATGATCGTATGGCCGGTGCTCCTCTGGACTGTCAGATTCGCTCAACATTTACAGTCGCAGAAAAGTGAAGGCTTAAAATTAGTAAAGTTGACTGTGTACCTCAGTGCAACACAACGAGACTGTGACAACTCGGGCAACAGATTTTTGGTGCACCGGTGGCTCGACGACTGCAACTGCAGATCTCAGTGCTCATGCTCCTGAGCACAGTGCAGTTGCTACGAATCATCCTCCATTTTCTCATTTTTAAAAAAGACCTGTTGCTATTGCACAAACGGACTCATCGAAATTTCAGAACAACCCTTTCAATGTGTCCATGTTGAGCGAAACTACATCCAGCAATGCGTCACCACTGGCAGTTTTCCTATAACCTCCCACCAAAATTCATAAATCCTAATACGATGCCAAAACCTCGACGTTTCAAGATTGTGAAGACGACACTTCCAAGACCCGGACTCTCCATTCTTCAGCAATCTCATCAGCTTCAACTTCGTGGTCTAACGGAATGTTTGGTTCGCATGGACAAAACTCACCGAAAAACTGATCTAAGCGTGTATCTGTACATATTGTCAATGATTAATCTATATTCAATATGATTATCATATTTCATTTCCCCTTTTAACTTTTATGCAACATGCAATGAACTCAGTGGAACACCATTTCAGGAACATGTCAAAACATGAAAGCTACCTTCACTTCGTCCGTAAACACTTTTGAGCTGAACTCTCTCATCCAAGGCATGGGAATAAACACGTTGAAAAGGACCAACCGGAACCTGCCACTGAAAAAAAGCAGAGTTGACACAAGTTGGATAGAAGACTGTCTCACAAAGCCAATAAAAGAATCATGGTTTGTCTAGACCAGAAGATGCTGGGGTCTATGGAATCAAGACTATCCATCACTCTGCAAAAAACGTACCCCAAAATTGATATCCTCCTCTGTCCGATCTCTAGTGAGAAAAGAGATGAACAGGGAGTGAGACAGAGTCATTGAATACACCAAGAAATAAGTTAGAGACGAATGCAACCAGTGGAAGCGCACGTTTGCTTGCAGAATAGTATCAAGCTGGATATCAGGTCTTATTTCCACATTGTTAAAATGTGTGTGTCACTAATCTCGTTTCGGGAAATCCACGAATCTGATTTCCACCTCCAAGGTCCTCCTGCAAAGCATGACGAAATTTGGCAAAACAACGCATCGAATCATCGAATGCATCGAGCTCATGGTTGTGAGAATACTATTCACGTCTCTGCAAGCTCCTCCTCCATGGTTTTGAGCGCTTCCTTAAATTCTTCCTGCACGATCCACTGATCCACAAGAATCCACAAGATACGGAATTCGGGTACCATTTTGGTGAAGGGGTTCATCTACTCACGGGGCTCCACCATTTTCCTTCGAACGCAACGCCAGAACATCTTAAACGACAAACTTACAGACTCTTTCGCTCACTTTGTCTCCTCTGTTTGTGTTGAGGGTTCTTTGGAATCGGAACTTGAAACGGACATACACATTTTCTGACACTTCTGTGACTTCTGTGTCCTTGTTAAGGGCGTCGTCCTTATCATGGTCGAAGACTTCCAGGGCAACTGTGGCCTGGTCAAGCATGGTGCAAGGTATCTCTGCACAGCCAATCGACTATGTTTTTGCATCTAATAAGTCACGTGTGCACAGAAGCATCCCTGCTTCTTGCTATGAACAAACAACAAAAATATGAGTATATATATATATATATATATATTATATACGTATAAATCAAATATTCTGACTTACACAAATGTCACTTGAAGCAGGCAATGTGGACCTTTCTTTCTGACGGTTGGATCTACACTGCTATGGTACTCTGGTTAGTCTTGAATCCTTTCACGCCTTGTAGAGAAATATGGCATTTATCAAACTTTGAGACATGCAGCCAATGCGCACCACTAGGAGAGCCGAGAGCCCGTTTGCTTTGGTCTATTTTCTTACGAGCAACGTTGCCTTGTCAGAAGGTTTCAGATGGAATCAAGAAAAACTGTGCTGGAGTGCTTCAGCCTCTTCGTCCACGTCACCAGTGCTCATGGCATCGTCCTGTGGCAGGAAATGAGATCAGTGAGAGGAGCACTTTGGCGGATCCCGAATATGGTGACTTGGTGATCCACTTTCCCTTCGCTTGCTTTGTGGTTTCACTTATTTCTAACTGACTGTACCAAGTCCGATTTCGAAGCCCAAAGCAAAAAGTACAAAAATTCAACGGTGTCTTCCAAAATGCTCACAATGCCATGCGTGACAATCTTACTTATGACACCTTTCACATCTTTGCCACAATCCCCCGCTTTTTCGGCTTGACCTCCTTTTTGATCCAGGCACCCATCTCTGTTTTGGACAAAAGGCCATCGGAATCGGTGTCCAAACCTTAGACCCAGAAATGAAGTCGGCACGTCAGATGTCAGGAATTGGATTTTGCACTTTGCTGTCAAGAAACGGGAAAAAAGCACATCGGCACTCTCCTTCTCCTGCAATCTCGACCCCGGAGTCTTTACATTGTTCTTTCATATTCATTCATTGATTCATATTCATCACACCATCCGAGCGACTTATTTCGCTTTGAACTTTGAGGTTCAAGCTTCACTTCGTTCAGCGGAAGTTTCAACCAAGCTCAAAACTCAAACATACTTTCCAGGTACCAAAGCACGTCTACGTCTTTGAAGGCAATTACAATCTCCAGCTGCTCCTGTGCTGCTACAAATGTAATTAGAACTGCGAGCCATCTTCCACCTGAGCAGAAATGTAGTTCACACCTTTTGCGATTCAAGGGACGCCTGAGTTCAGGACGCCCCAACATCGCGACGTGAAGATCCAGCTGGCTCTTTGCGTTTTCTTTTTTGCGTCCAGACATTGGAATGATTCGGTCTAAAATTGGTTCAAAAATATTCAATCATGACAAAGTTCTCATCTGCGATCTGTGTGCTGTTCATGTTTGGATGTTGAGTTTACAAAGATTCATCAGCTTGGTGGTGCTATGACATGATTGGCTGGAGCCATCAATCAGGGAAAGCATTGTGACAGCTGGTAAATGACTTTTAAAGGCTTCGTGAAACTTCAAAATGAGAAAGTCCAGCAGGATTAACGCAAGTGAACACCACATAATCAAACAAAAGCAAAGGTCATGTCAGAGTCATGTCATGACTCATGATCAAAACCTCGACAGCAATTTTTGGGTCATACTGAGTCATACTCATGAGACTCATTGAGAGAAGTCCTGTGAGACGTCTGCAGTCTGGTTTGATTTCAGGCATGTCGACATAGGCATGACAGCTCAGGAGGGCTTCAGGTAGTGACTTCGATGCTTAAGGCATCCACGATATGATACTTCAACGCTTCAGGTAGTGAAGACCTTGCGACTCTTCCAGGCATCCAGGATCGCCACAACAATGTTGTACCTGATGAATCTAGTTCAAAACAAAATCTTGGCCAAAACTTCATTGCAATCTTCGGGATTCTTATGTCAGATTGTCTCTGTTTGCCAGCTCCCTTGCTCAGCTCTCTTCAGCTTCATGGATTCCATTTGTAGGGAAACATGCCGAATTTTGGTTGATTGGTCCCGCGGAAACTTGAGAGAGTGTCATATCGCTTCAAATACAATTCGTATCACAAGGTAAAAATCCTGAAAAACATCGATTCAACATGATTGAAACATCTAAAAACTTCCGTGAATCATAGCCGGGTGATCGTCAGGAGGCTAGAAATGTTGAGAAATTCGCTACAACTTGGGATGGGAACTTTGCAGTCGCTACAATCAAATCCCACGAGAACATTGCGGCTGGATACCACTGGACTCCAACAACTCGACAGCGACCTAACCCCACGACAAGGTCTCGAACTGGAAGAGTTGGCTCAGTGGCATACAGCCGCCAACAAATGATTCTAAAATCTAAAAGTGTTTTTTTAGCGAGAAAAAATCATCCAAGGACGGTAAAGGGAGAACTCCGCAGAAACCCGGGCACATGTCTTAGCAGAACGTCTCGCTGCCCGTGCCTGGAACGAAAGATTTGCGACTCATGACGTCACCAGTTGGGAGCAAGTCATGGCAGAAATAGACAAAAACATGGCAGCTACACTTTGGAAAACGAGTGAATTTGTTCCAAAAAGTTCGTGAGTTCATTGTTTGCAAATTCTTCAGCGCGCTTTCAACAGGACATCTAACCTCAAAGTTCTTTCTAAACAACATCTAACATAAAACGCCAATGCTGATGATGGTCTCTAAGGTAGTTCCGACAATAATCCTGCCGTATCTATGAGTATACCATAATATACCTGTCCATACCAGTCAGTACAATTCAAGCACATCGTGACGATCAATCCACATATCAAAATTTACATTACAACCACACAGGTGCCAGCCTCGATACAACAGTGATTTCAACCTGTCCCAATCAGGATTGCCTCCACTGCATCAACCAGGTGTTTGAGGTCTCAAATGAAGCGGATGAAAAGTGTTGGCAGCCAACCTTCGACCGCCTGACGTGACATTGCGAAGGTGTTGGCAGAAAACTTTGTGAGTTAGAGTAATATGATCTAATGGGCGGATTGTGAGTATGGATGGTTGTTCAGGCAGTTTACTGGAGAAACTACATCAATGAAACGTAAAAGCCATGGTGCAAGCACGCCTCGTCCGCAGCTAACCAAACACGGGTCCATTCTTGGCCAAGACGGTCGAGTCGTCTATCGCGAACACTGCAGTAAAGGAGATCTCGTGGTTTCAATCCTCTGCAGTTGGCCGTCATCCACTCTTTGGCATTCTGTGGCCTCAGACAAAGATGCGGCAACCGCAAAAAAACCGCAGACTCACAAATCATTACTCATTGAACATCGTTGAACACTAAGGCTGGAGCAGATTTGCCTCAGTCTTCACCACCCCAAGAACAAAGCCTGTGTCTTGCAGGCGCCAAACCTGCTAAGCAGTGACAATTCAAACAACTTCGCAAAGCCAACAGCAGCCCGGCCTGCTGGGGGCATGGCCGCTCCGAATCATCTTCCTCCACTTGCTCGGGATTGAGGGGAGCTGGCCGCCGCCGAACAGGAGCCTCTGGAAAATGATTTTGTACAATTCTTTTACAAATTTTCAACTTTAAAGTTAAGAATGGATCATGAGAGTGCGTGCCAAAGCCAAAATACAGTACCACCATCGAGACTGTCATTGGATCATGTTGTGTCATTTCAGGGGCTGCAGTGGTTTCAAAATAGCGTTCCACAAAAATCAAAATGATCTGTGCTACAGGGTTTTGATTTTGGGACCTTTTGAACCGTGGCTCCACTTCAAACAAGTGGCAATGCGTCGTGGCGCCGCAGCAACTTCCTCCAATTGGCGTGGCACAGTCTGCGAAGGCATAGGGAGGTTTGCAGTCTCTTTCACCTCAAAGCGGGTCCCCAAAATGTCTAAGGTGGCTTTGACAGCACATGCAAAGACCATATCAATGCTGAATCTTGGGGACAAGGATACAAGTGCCCCAAGAAGCTGTTGAATTGTATGGAAAATCAAGTCAAGACACAGACCAGAATGTCAATCTGGCCAAAATTACTGCGGCCAGAAAGGCCAGCAAAGTCACCACGTGGAATACATGTGGCGCCTGTTGCTCGCTCAATCGGTTCTGGCAAGTATGTTTCTTCGCAAGGATGAACGTACGGCGATCCACCGGCAAACAAACAAAAAGGCAACGCCGAGAACATCAAGTCTATATAAGTCTATCAAGGGTTGCCGAACAAGTTTCTTCCAGACCCACCCACGCCTGAGAAATGTGATTCTGCAAGACCTGGCAGATACCCCAACACAGAACCAAGATAATTAAAATGTGCAAAACAAACATACTAAGTCCACGCCGACAGGCGCCTCACCCTTCTAGTCAAAGAACAAACATCGCATCATATTGTAACAATGGCAAGCCGAAGCAGCACATCTATCATTCAACTTTCACCGAGCCTGAAATGTGTCGAAGATACATTTGAGCCTTGACACGTCCACCTTCTCCACCTTTCGATGTTGCACATGTAGAAAGTGATAGCGGGTGTCTGTGATGTCACAAACCAATGTGTGATGTGTTCATGATAACTGCTATGTGCCATCACTCATCTCATGGCACATCCACATCTCACCTTTATATTTACCTGCAATGCTTTGGCGACACCCACGAGCAGAAGGAAGGCCTTCAGCGGCGCAACAGCACAACAAAAAAGCGGCCGAACATGGAAGCGCCGTGTTTGACACCGCATCATTTAGCTATCCTGAGGCGGCAACGAACTTCATCGCGCAGGACAGAGTTCGCGCGTACGTTTGCTAGATGCTAACAGCACTCCGGAAAATTTCAGAACGCGCTAATGCATGGATGGTTCCAGACTCAGAGGGATTGTCATAGACTCCCGGAGATACTGCATATTTTGGACCATAAATTTAAAATTTCTTATCTTTTCTTCTTCAATCTTGTTCATCCCTGACTTTCACTGATCGGGCTGGCTCTTTGCGTTTTTCTTTTTTGCGTACCGACTTTGGAATGATTCGGTCTAAAATTGGTTCAAAAATATTCAATCATGACAAAGTTCTCATCTGCGATCTGTGTGCTGTTCATGTTTGGATGTTGAGTTTACAAAGATTCATCAGCTTGGTGGTGCTATGACATGATTGGCTGGAGCCATCAATCAGGGAAAGCATTGTGACAGCTGGTAAATGACTTTTAAAGGCTTCGTGAAACTTCAAAATGAGAAAGTCCAGCAGGATTAACGCAAGTGAACACCACATAATCAAACAAAAGCAAAGGTCATGTCAGAGTCATGTCATGACTCATGATCAAAACCTCGACAGCAATTTTTGGGTCATGCTCGTGAGACTCATTGAGAGAAGTCCTGTGAGACGTCTGCAGTGCGTGAGACAATCAAAGTAAGAATTCTGTTGAAGGCATTGGAATTCGCAAGCAAAACTTGGAGTCAAACACAGAAGTTTGTTACAATTTCGCAGCTGGAATTTTTTCAGGTCTTGAAACGATTTGTGCCATGCTTCGCTCAAAAAAACCCCTCACAAATATGGATTCTGCTGAGTAGTTACCTGCCACTGAGGAGACATTGGAATCATCTTTTCGTCTCCAAAATGGAGGTAAGGACGAAAGTTGTCTTCATACAACACCACAAGAATGTGTAGTAGCAAGCATCTTTTTTTCGGCTTCTGGCTCTGAATTCCTAGACCTTAAAGCAGGTGGCATGGTGAAAGCACAAGTACTTACAGAAAAACAAAAAAGCTTGGGAAGGGCAACTCGGTCAACTCGTCCTTTGCTGTTCTTTCCTGCCTTGTCGCTAAGGTGGTACCAGTATGTGTTCAGCCTCAAAAAGTGGGTTCTTGACAACTCGGTACTCCAAAAAAATTGAACACACAACGAGCAATTGGAGAGCAAAATCTCTACATGGTGAGGTTTTCTCTACCAAGTTTCATTCTTACTCCAAAAATCTGAAGTCATCTCAAGGCTACGCCAGGCTACACAAAGCTCCCATCTGTGACACGTCGAACGAACATCTCCACTGAGTCATCAGCTGATCGTCTTGGAAAGCCAACCAGGGTCCACCCTCACGTGCCAAACGTGCTCGATCAATGAGACGTGCGCACTCCTGGTTGTGTATGTAGGGACTGTATGCCGAAGTACGTCGCAGTGGACTTTCAAAGTTGAAACAACTGCAAGGCTTTTTCAATCACTTGCAATCCCACTTGGAATGGAAACACATCTCTACACTCAAAATGCAGAACCAAACCAAAGACCTGGGATGCAAAAACTGCATTCATGAAGTTATGATATTCAGGCTGCTTCAATGACTTTCCAGAAACACTTGGTGATTCATGGAGATCCCTATAAAGCGAACATTCAGCAATTAAGCTGTTGGCTTTTTTGTTCTTTCAATTTTTCATTCCAGTCCACTTACAAATCCAGATCGACTTCCAGGCTTCTGTCCTCAGGGGGTAGCAACTCTCCAGCACCTTATACTGATGCAGCATGGATGGACACAAAATGATTGAGGCTTCAGTGTCACAGCAGGCATCTTGCAAGAAGTCTGATCGAATTCTGAAAATTTTGGGTCGTTGATCGAATACCTACCAGAATTAACCTATCAAATTTTCAAATCAAAGAAATGAAGAAATCATGCCTCCAGATCTTGCCAGCTTGAGCGAGGCATCCCGGCATCCCTCATCTATGGGGCCCCGGCGATAAAGCTGCCCTTCAGCATCCAAGCGTAGCGGCACATGACGCAAGCGATTCCCTGGAACATGTTGAACGTCGTAACGTCACGAACTTCCCAGCGATCCACATCGGTCCAATTTTCATTGATTCCTAAGAGCTCACAAGTCACCTAAGTCTATTTATTATAAACTTTGGTGTTTCCTGTTAAGCAACTGCGCAACAGCAACCAAATCCATTGCACAAGTCCTTCAACACTCTGCGCGAAAACCAGAAACCAGATTTTAAAAAATCATCTTTAAGTTTTATCTAAAAATCATCTACAGTAACATCTTCGCCCAGTTTTGCGCTTTTTTGCGTTGCAACGCCTCTGCGATGAAGTTCGATGAAGGCTTCCCAGCAGTAGAGATCTGAGCCTCGTCGGCCAAGCTTTGAGAAATGCTACATACGTGTAGGAAAAAAACACACAGAAAAAGAAATATCATTTGATTACCTTGATTATATCTATCACTGAATCACTATCTATAAAATATAAATAATTATAG
>DF242701.1:0-51523 GCA_000507305.1 Breviolum minutum Mf 1.05b.01 | reverse complement strand
ATCAGAAGATAAGTCAGAAAGAATATCAGGCAGATTGTCAGAAAATATGTCCCAAGTATATGTGCGTACATAGATCTGGATAACAAGAATTCAAGTTTGCACCAACGGAATCTTGTGGATGGCATCTTGTTTTTTGTTTTATTTGGCACACTGTAGCAAGTACTGTTGGCTCAACTTTGTTTTTGTGCCAGGAAGTGAGTTTGGTTTGGCAGCCATGGCGGAGGTTGTGGTGGAACATCCTGAGATGATTTTCATTGGGACTGCCAATCAGGTGGCCAAAGGAGTTGAGCATGTGTGGCGCTACAAGTTGACTCGTGTTGGTGCTGAGCGCATGTACGTTGCATGGAGCCGCCTAGCACTACACATGCTGGGGATTTGATGTTTATCATGGAAGAAGTCGTGGAGGGAAACAAGCGGTATGTGGCATATGAAGGGAGGCCTATTCCAAATGCGGAGGGCGAGCAAGAGCTGGAGAAGCGCGCTGCAGTCTTTCGTATTTCGGCCTCGTTTTGGGAGGATGGAGTGCATGAGTGGGAGACAAATAACGTGTGGAGCAGGGCCACCTATGCAGATCCGGCGGAAGAACCGCAGTGGCGAGCATCTGCCTTCATGGTTTGCACACGCCATGAAATGTAGGTGTGGCACTTCAAACCTCTTTTGTATTTTTGGACTCAACTGCTGTTTGGCGGGGCGGTCTGATGCATGTGATGTGTGTATGTACGTGGAACTACAGGCGTATTGCATCTTTGGACTTAACTGCCTTTTGGCGGGGCGGTCCGATGCACTGAGGGCGATGACATTTACAGGCACAAAGTTGTCATGGATATTACTTTTGCTGCATGGTGTGAGGTAAATATAGAGTTTGCAGAGCGGCTTTTTGTGTGAAGCTGTGGATGTTAGGTTTTGGTTTTGATATGTCAGAAAGAATGTCAGAAGATATATTAGAAAGCATGTCGAAAGATATGTCAGAAAGAATGTCAGAAGATATGTCAGAAAGAGTGTCAAAAGATTTGTCAGAAAGAATGTCAAAAGATGTGTCAGAAAGATGTCAGAAAGAATGTCAGAAGATATGTCAGAAAGAATGTCAGAAGATATATCAGAAGATTTAATAGAAAGAATGTCAAAACATATGTCAGAAAGAACGTCAGAAGATTGCTTCCAGTCAGTCTGCGAAATTGAGAGTAACAGAACACATTTCAGGAGATGAGTTAAATGTCTACCCTCACCTGACCCGATCAGGCTGACATAAGTCCGATGGATGCGGCAACCTGTCTGAGTAGTTCAAAAAAGGAATATCGTGACCAAAGCCCATCTCACTAGTATCACTAAGCCAAAATTCTCCATTCTTCCCATCATATTTCCAATGACAACCCTCACCTGACAACCTCCACCCAACATGTCATGGTGGGGATCACTCGAAATAAAATAATTATAATTATTTTTTCATATATTTTATTCCATATAGAAATTTTATATATATAAAATAAAATAGCCTAATTNGAGAAGGAGAAGGAGAAGGAGAAGGAGAAGGAGAAGGAGAAGGAGAAGGAGAAGGAGAAGGAGAAGGAGAAGGAGAAGGAGAAGGAGAAGGAGAAGGAGAAGGAGAAGGAGAAGGAGAAGGAGAAGGAGAAGGAGAAGGAGAAGGAGAAGGAGAAGGAGAAGGAGAAGGAGAAGGAGAAGGAGAAGGAGAAGGAGAAGGAGAAGGAGAAGGAGAAGGAGAAGGAGAAGGAGAAGGAGAAGGAGAAGGAGAAGGAGAAGGAGAAGGAGAAGGAGAAGGAGAAGGAGAAGGAGAAGGAGAAGGAGAAGGAGAAGGAGAAGGAGAAGGAGAAGGAGAAGGAGAAGGAGAAGGAGAAGGAGAAGGAGAAGGAGAAGGAGAAGGAGAAGGAGAAGGAGAAGGAGAAGGAGAAGGAGAAGGAGAAGGAGAAGGAGAAGGAGAAGGAGAAGGAGAAGGAGAAGGAGAAGGAGAAGGAGAAGGAGAAGGAGAAGGAGAAGGAGAAGGAGAAGGAGAAGGAGAAGGAGAAGGAGAAGGAGAAGGAGAAGGAGAAGGAGAAGGAGAAGGAGAAGGAGAAGGAGAAGGAGAAGGAGAAGGAGAAGGAGAAGGAGAAGGAGAAGGAGAAGGAGAAGGAGAAGGAGAAGGAGAAGGAGAAGGAGAAGGAGAAGGAGAAGGAGAAGGAGAAGGAGAAGGAGAAGGAGAAGGAGAAGGAGAAGGAGAAGGAGAAGGAGAAGGAGAAGGAGAAGGAGAAGGAGAAGGAGAAGGAGAAGGAGAAGGAGAAGGAGAAGGAGAAGGAGAAGGAGAAGGAGAAGGAGAAGGAGAAGGAGAAGGAGAAGGAGAAGGAGAAGGAGAAGGAGAAGGAGAAGGAGAAGGAGAAGGAGAAGGAGAAGGAGAAGGAGAAGGAGAAGGAAGCAACTCACATAAAATCTAACAGCCCTCACCTAACAGGAGGGGAATTAATATATTTTTAAATAATGTATTGTTTTGTTGTTTATTAATGATTTTCAAATAAACTAATTTGAATTTCTTTTTTCAATCAAGACATTTAATTTTTTCTTAGTATTCCCGCAGGCATTTTTCCTGGTCAAATATCAGCAAACATAAATAAACAAAGTAATTCTCATAGTTACTTATTGTTTTGATATCAATACCAAGAATATTAAAATATGATGTATGTTTCGTTACCAAAGTTCAAGTATCTCCAAAGCCTATACAGCTTCCTAAGGCTCTGACATCAATGAGTTTCAACTCCTTCTCGCGGCGTTCCAAAGACTCTTGTTGCAAGCGGCGTATCTCAGATGTCACGTATTCGCAAACGCAAGGCAGACTCGAACTTCTTAACACAACTGCATCATACTGAGTCCAGTCAAACGTATTCCAATCAAACAAACCCAACAATATCCAACATGCGTCTGGATCTTGACTGAAGGAAATGTGAGTTCAGGGCCAACCCAAACATCTTTTTGGTTGGTCCCTGGACTGACAAAACATGAAACCACAGCTCGCCTGCCATTTCTCATAAAGTGACCTTACACAAACAGTTCCGGAAAAAATTGATGCAAACAAACAAATTATCAAACACTATTAATTGCAAGAGTCAGAACCAAAATGGTTAAAATGAAAGATTATCCATTATATCGCATCCGTATGGCTAGTCATTATGATTGACTCGAAGTTCTCCCAACTCAATGCTTGTAAGGCAAATCTGTCCTTCAAAAAACAAGTTGATGAAAGTTGTGACTATGACTAAGCTGCCTTGTGAAAGGGTGTCCCTTTGAGAAGAGCCCACCCAACTATGACAATCAGTCACCCTCCATTTCCGCGGGTCTTGCAACAAGTCAATGGTTTTCCAGCAACATATTTTGTATGTTTTGTAATATGATACCTCATGTCTTTTGAGGAAAGACTAGGGCCAGGGCCTTAGAAGAATCATAAATTCTGAGTTTGTTTCAATCAAACTTCGAATGGAATCAACATTAAAGCAGGATGCAAAAAAAGGTATCTGTCATATTCTGTCATAGCATGGTTTGTGTGAATTCAACTTAGGCATATCCGATCGAGGAGAGGACATAATATGCGCCTTCCTGCGCCGGTACTTTCGCCAGTCCTGGCCAAGGGAAAGCTGGTTTTTTGTATCCAACCCAGTTGATTGACAGAAGTTTTGGTCAAGATTCACAGCAGAAACTCTTGGCTGCTTCGGAAATAAGGTGATCTATTACAATAGAAGTCTGTAAACCGAATCTTCTCAAATGCCACACAACTTCATGACCTCATATGATATAAACATGCTATCGACCCACCCTCACCAGTGCAATTGCCATTTTCCCACCAAATGCAGTCCTTTTCACAATACAAATGGCGATAATCTTAGCAGCAAAGAAAGATTCAGCAAGCAACTGCAGGTGTCATTATATTCATCATGGAGTATGATTAGAAAAATCCTCAAACAAACGATCCACTTTCAATGATATCCATTGATCATGGTATGTTTGGATTGCGTCAGGACTTACAAGAAGATGGATCGCTCAACAACTAGTCTGTTGTATAGTCTACAAACGTCTATAATATGTCTGTAGGACTAAACTGTATTCGATCGATCAAAGAAAAGGGAAGCAACAAAATAATGTACTATGCACTTGAAATTGAAAAATATTATGAAAATCAATCCTTAAGCGTCATAAATGTATTCCTTGGGAAGTTCCTAATAGCAGCTTTATATCACTCAACTGGGATAAGCCAGTAACCCTCCTGTCATAAGCTCCCAAACGAAGCGGAGTGGAGAGGCCGGTGTTGTACTCGAAGAGCCGAACCCAGTCGATCGTTCCGGCTTCTTTTGAAAGATGCTTCTCCTGGTGCATCGGTTGCTGAGTGCCACGGTGCCTGATGAGGTGCTTGAGTCCACATTGAACTATGATGAACATGATTGAACATGACACCCCACAATTCGTGAACCTACTCCTTCCGACTGAAAGCAAAGACATGCAAACACCATTAAAAACAGAAAACAAAAAAGCATGAAGCTTTCACTGAGGACAGTCTATCTCCTCAGCAGTAACAGTGACAACTGCAATAAAAAATACAGCAGCCGGCTCCTCTAAGTATTTCTTGAAGTACGACAAGGCGTAGGTATCGCCCTGGCATCAAGTTTGTGCAGCGACAACATACACATTTGGGAGCATGCGAGCCCAAATGAATCCTCTTGCTACCGCTTCTGCGGAACTGAAACCCATGTTGGTGATCAACCATGGCATTCTAGCATGCCAAAGGTTATGTGTCATGACTTTGAGGTAGAGATCAATGGCATCTCTGGAAATACAGGCATCAGGATCCTTGGTGCCCCCACCTGCACATGCCCGAGCATGAAGTTGCTGCGGATCTGCGTCAGCAGCCGGATGCATCAGACTGCTAATCAGCAACCATTAGGATCCACTTAGCTGTGGAATGGTGATTCTAGGATCTGCAGGATATGAGTTTAGAAACATACACACGTACCTACCAGTATGTATACTATGATACATACTATCTTTTCATGTATTAAATTCCATCGCAACATTCAGGTGGCTCAGCAACATCGTAGAAAACCTTGGCCTTCAACCAGCCCACGAGGTGGAGATTGAACGCCGTGTTGAAGACCTCCTTTTCAGCCAAATAGCCCTTGTCATGGAACATGCCCTTGACCTTGCAAGCTCGGGGTTTTTAGTGCCCGCCCTGCAATGTTTTCACCAGCATGCAATATTAGCTACAACATGCAAAGACACCATACTATACTATATACGAGTACGTATACAATCATTAGGCTGTAGGTTTTGGTGGCCAGTTGCATCAATGTCGACACACACAACACCTGAAAACACAAAGCCTATCGAGGGATCCAAAACCTCTGGTCCATGGCCTCAAATTGAAATTTGCTTTTCAGCTGATGGATGTTGTCTTCATTGTAGTCGGCCGACTCACGACTTGCCTGCACATAGAAACATGATTAATTCACCTCTGGAAAAGAGCCGTTGTTCTTCAAGGAACATGTTTTGTACAAAATAGATCAAAATAGAATCGGATCATTGACATTCCAGCATGTTCATCGAAAATGAAACAGAACACACCAAAGCTTTGGACAGTTGGGCTGGACCTTGACGACAGGTGCAGGAAATGGTGGCCGGTACTTCTTCTGTGTCGGAGGCGTTCGTCCTGGTGGTGTGATTCTGTTCATGGAAGAACTCCTGCATCAGTCGATAGGTAGCTTATCCCACTATTTACACTATAAGGTTCTATATGTCGTATATATACATCCCAGGCCGCGCAGGATTTCTTTCATCAGCAACTAGTGCAACTCTGAAAGTTGAAGTGGTGACGGCTCCCTCAAGAAGACAGGCCGGTTGGACTGTTTTCGGGATCATAAGGCTTCTCAAACTGAGGATAGCCGTTCCTGGACAGGACATGGCAAAACTGTATCAATTTGATCAAGAAGAGAACTGATATCAGCACTTCTGCAATACTTAATGCTCAGAATCATTTGGAAACAATGTGCGCAAGACCAATGTGCAAATAATATCCAGGAATATCATATATTGTAAACGTAAGTATACCATGTACAACACAAGATCACATCATGTTGTCATTGGGCTTTGGAAGCAACATGTCATATCGATTATGTCAGACTCTGTTGACACAGCATGGCACAGCTGCAGTTGAACGTCGAGGCACAGAATCAATGGATGGAGTTTTTGCCTGGCCATTTGAGTGAAAAACCTACTGCCATGTCATGGATTTTTTCAAATGATTATAAGCAGAATCATAAGTTAATGATGCTTCTTAAATTGCCTGATCTTGTCATACATGACATGAGAACGATTTTGAACCATTCTGGACCCTACAGTCACTTTCAAAAAGCGTTAACATCATGCAACATCCAAGTCTTGACTTCTTTTGAAGCATTACAAAGCCATCATTGGGCTGGTCCCACCTGTTGGACCAATTGTCATATCAACTACAATACTACAATGTCCAACAGTATTAATATGTCAATGATAAATAACAAAACAAAAGATCATACAAACATTATAACTTCTGCAAGCATCTCAGGCGCACCTGGCCAGCAAGCCATAGTTTGGCTTCCAATCAGTATTTGGCTTCCGTGTTTGACCCAAGAGCCTGGTTGCCATGGACCCCGAAGATCCCTGAAAGCTATACTCAGATATTGGTAGCTCTGGTCAGTATGCTTGGTGACTTCACAAGATTGGGATGGGCTCATGATCTGTTGATTTCAAATGATTTCAAGATTGCTGCAAAATGGGTCGAAAGGAAGGGGAGCAAGGAATCACACACGGATATTCATACATTTCTGAGAAATTGAAACTCTGCAGTCATTCGACCAAGGGACGTAATTTACATGATACTACTAACTAACAATGTATGAGTGAATTCCAAAACCACCTTTGTGCCCGAAGTGGAAATTCTGTCAAAATCATCGTTGGATCTTGTTTCGTTATGGTTGTTTTGTTTCTTCTTTATGGAGTTACAAGGGATCAAATTATCAGTATCAGGACACGTGATATGTGATATTCGATATATTCTTATGAAAAAGGAACTGATGAAGTTGTGACCTTTGGTTCTTTGCTCACTACCAAGCTCTTCCCAATCTGAAGTCCAAACAGATCATCGACATGCGCATCAAACAATATGATTATCTTAGGATTTCATACAAAAATGGAAGGTCGCGAATTTGATTCTTGCCATTTCTTACTTCAAGGTCAATCCTTTATGACAAGGCCCAGCCTCTTAAAGCGACCCAGCTTCTGGATCTGTACCATGGCGTCACTGAACCGATGGCTTTACCAGCGGTTGCTCATGGATCTAAATCGCAATAGAGATTGCCATACAAAAATCTTATTCCCACAGGGGCAAGCTGCTTGGGCAATGGTGCAGGCTTCACACTGAAAGCTGTGGATTCGACTCTAAAACTAAAAGTCGTCCTCTTTGAAGCGTTAGGAAGTCGGTTGGCTTTGTGGATGCTTTCAGGTAAGTTTCTTTCACTCTCGGCTTTCTAGGTGCCCATTCCACATCTTAAACTTGTTCAATTCAGGTGTTACATTGATGTTAGATGCTAGCATGTAGCCATTGCTAGCTGGCATGTTTTTTCAAGATGTTGCAAGCACTGAAGGCTTGAGTCAGAATCCAAGACATCTATGAATGACTTTGCTCCGACCAGGGCCGATGCCCTCCAGTGATAAAACGGTGAACGGCTTTCCTCCCAAGATAACTCAGAGAAATCAGAGAAGGGACCACATTTTTGCCACAAATGTGGGGTCAGTCTGTGATGCCCAAATGTGCCTCATGTGGTGAGTTTGCATTTAGTGCATCGTCCAGGTGTGCTTCTTCCAGTTTTTGCCAAAACTATGTGAAGTGAAATGCTTGCTATTCCACAATTGATTGACCAACACAAAGTGCAGCTCATTGTCATTGTAAGACTTGTATCTAGTTGGTGGTTTCAACCCCTATGAAAAAGTATTTGTCAAATTGGATCATTTCCCCACGTGGGGATGAAATAAAAAAATATTCGAAACCTACACCTAAGTAGGAGTTGTATCTACTGTCACAGTAACCTCCACCTCCAACACAACCGGACCTGAGTCAGTGAGACACATCTGTACAAGTGGGAGGCTAAAATGAAGTTACAAGCTAGTGGGCAATGGCAGTTGGCAAACACATGCAATGAAAAGTCAAACAGAAGCCAAAAAATTAGCAACATTGAATCGCAACACGTACATAAAAACCATCGAACATGGAATAATATACAATAAACATGAGAAAAATTGAACAACTAAGTAAGAATCAGGAAAAGTTCGGAATCAATTTCAAACATCACGTGCAACATCTTGAAACTCCGACAGGCCGCCTTAACTTAAAAGTATCAGGAAAGAGGAAAAAAATCCTCGACTTTTCCTGGACTTCTGCCAGCGACACTGGCTCAACAACAACCTCACATCTACAGGGGAAAATAGAGCGCTTTCTCCGCGTCTTCCTTAAAGACTTGAGTAATTCCCAATGAAAATGTATCTCCATATATCCCCAATGTCACTGAAGAGCATACCATGTTACCATGCAAGCAGTGTGTAAAAATAAACAAAAAAAACAAGTCCAATTTGTATCACTAATGGGGCAGTGTTATTCTTACCAAAAAACGCTACAAAAAACGGCATGGCATTCAACACCTGGTTCCAACTGGACCGTTGGTGTGTTGGTGTCACTTAAAGAATTTGAAGAGCTTTGGACTCACGACAGTTTTGCCAACTCCTTTTGAGATTGGGCATCTCGAACGCGAATATGAGCCACCGTTGCACCGAAGGTCACCTCAAAACGAAGGTGGCAAAGTCATGGCAAAGTTCCGAGGTGGTATCTAAGGTGGTGTCACTAAAATCATTACAAGAGACATCAATCACTCACAATCCTGTGAAATCATCAGTAAATACTACAGTACTTCTGCCAACAGAACGAAATCAAGTTCTGCGGGTGCAAAATATGCTGCAAATGAACCGTGAAAAAGTTGACTTGATTATTACTTGATCAGAACAAGATGGGCCAGCTCCTCTGCTAGTGTTTGCTGGCTTAGATGTTCAGGTGTTTTTGCTCCTGTTTTAGAGAAAGTAAGAAGCCAAAATGGAGGGCATTCTACTGCATCACAACCTAAGGCATGGACTGCAGCGCTACAAGCGCTCTCAAGGCCCAAAAAGTGACTGAATGGGCCTTCTCCCGGGAAACGGAAGGAATAGTAAAGGCCTGGCTGCTGAAAAACGCTCGCTGCTGATACATGCTGCTAATAAGAATCTCCGGGGGACTTCCATTTGTGCTCTATATGCACAAGATCTTCCTTGAAAAAATGCATGCCAATATTTTCGTTCATGAAGTTTTTTCGGTATATTCAGTATGTATAAACAATTAGCAAAAAGTATGCAAAATTCAGGCCTGCGCTGCATATTGGCACCCAAATTCTTATTGTCATAGCCTCCTTTTTGAATTTCTCCCCAACATCTCCAACCGACTTCACATGCCAAACTCACCGAATGCAGCAAACGCGATGACGGATCCAGCAACCTGCCATGCAAACTTTCTTCTGTGAAACTCACCCAAACACAGTTCCAACTATGTTGAACTCACTGTGACCCACGGTAACATGCTGATCAGTAACTTTGCAGCAGCCTCAAATCATTTCAAAATGTTCAAATCAAACATCACGCTGTATCATTTTGTATCACTCTCTAATTGAGTAGTCGGGCCTGCGCGAGGACTCGCAAAAGAAGCTGCACCTCAACTTGCTAAAATCACAAAAAAAAGATGTGTACAAATTCCGACGATTCTTGCAACCTTTGCGGCATACAACGAATAACGACAACATCCTTGCCTTGGTCATCTGATTTCGGCCACCAGCCCAGAGACCTGCTGACAACAGGGGGTTGGTCTGCACTCCACAGCCAACCTCGGAACTCAATCACTCGCAGGTGTGCATGTTCCAAGAAAACTGGCAATGTCTGCAACATTACAGGAATCTCCAAAATGCGGAACCCTGTAAAAACCCCGCTTCCCGAAAGTGCCGAAAATACAGCATTCATCAATTTGCCATGCCCAATGATTCGTCTGAAGCAACTGGGTTTTTTATATGGTTTTTCATCAACGGGCACCGGTCCAACGCCGTTGAATGGAAATCTCTTTTTGGCCAAAACACCCAGGCAGCTAGTGAAGCAAGGTGCCTCAACTATTGAGGGGTGGGACAAGGTGGGACATTTGATGTGCTCCAGTCATCAAATTGCAAATTGCTGATGCAATTCTCTAGCTGGGCCAACTACACTCAAACGACTATCATCAATTCTTGTTATTCAATCCTGAAAGCACTTGGTAACTTGTTCCTATTTTTTATGAATATTTGTTGATGTTGGAGTGAAAATTTACGATTGATACATACCAGTAGCACTCTCAGATATCGGATCAACCAATGTGAAGATCCACTGAGCTCTGTACAAGGCAATGCCCGGCCCCTTGGCATCAGGCCACAGGCCATGCCTCATAGGCGGCATTGGTTCAGTATAGTGATTCATAAAGGATTAAAAAGCCAGTATAGATACAGGAACTACTGTACTGAATATTGAAATTCAGTATAGTGATTATATATAACATAATA
The DNA here is from genome assembly GCA_000507305.1 of Breviolum minutum Mf 1.05b.01. Taxonomy (NCBI): domain Eukaryota; class Dinophyceae; order Suessiales; family Symbiodiniaceae; genus Breviolum; species Breviolum minutum. The sequence goes on along the minus strand of DF242701.1, from coordinate 40,862 downwards.
TTATTCCTATCAGTGATTAATCAACTCTTCATAGATCAGTAAAGTACGAGTACTGTACTACTACTATTAAGGACGATATCATGCAACCATTGGATTCCAAGACCCTGGCAATGCCAAGCATCCTGTTCCGAGCAAAGCGGCTCCCAAGACGTCCTACCGTGGTTACATGGTCCCTCCGCATACCCCCAATACCTACATATGGTGGAAAGATTCGTTCGGCCATGATGGAAATATATCAAAAAATACGGATCATGAATCATGGATAATCATGGATGACACTACATCACACTGATCGTATCTGAGGATACAATACAATGAGGTGTTTAGATTCAGCTTTTCCAAAAACAGGAAGGGAAACAAAAAGTGACTCAAACAAGATAGAAAATAATTAAAAAAACATACTGAGTGAGACCACCAAAACCAGATTTGCTGGATGTTCTGCCTGACAGCTCACTGCAGGATATGGGCAGTGCTGTCAACCAGCAACCTCGCTACTATTTTGGAGATGTGTTGAACCAGCAGGCAGGGAACAAACAGCCTGGCTGGTCTTGGAAAATCTCCCCATCATTAGCAAGTGATTTTTTATGATCTACATTGACCGCGAAACTCTGATTATCTCATCATCATTTGCTTTGTGTCTCAAACAATCTATAACAACTCACTTAACGCAGCATAAGGATTTATCCGGCATAATTCGGAATCATTCACAAGTTAGCTAGAGTAAAAGACTCTGAGGATCTGTGGGGACATATTGTCGGATGCTCTGATTGACAGCTCACTGCATGATGGCGGGCACGGCCGCCACCCAGCAACCTTGCCATAATTTTGGAGATGTGTTGAACCAGCCAGCAGGGTAAAAGAGCCTGACTGGTCTTCGATATTCTCCCAAGAAGTTAGAGCCAGTTGAAGGATTCACTTTCATTGTCTTTCATCATCTTTCTCCAAAGATAAAGGCACCCAATCAAATCAAGTAAAACCATTCTATCAAATATTAATAATTAGTCATCACAATGTTCAAAAATGCTGTTGCATTCCGAGTGTTATGAACATTTTTGGGATCTTTCGGAGGCAACTTCAATCTTGTCGGATGCTCTGATTGACAGCTCACCGCATGATGTCGGGCACGGCCGCCACCCAGCAACCTTGCTCAATATTGGAGATATGTTTAACCAGCCGGCAGTGACAAAAAACCTGGCTGGTCTTCGACTTCTCCCAAGAAATTATAATAAATCATATATATTTGATCCAAACTTGACTTACAATTCTCAAAGGGCCTACTTGCAACTGATGATCTCTGCACTAGTTTCTCAANCGCATGATGCGGGCACGGCCGCCACCCAGCAACCTTGCTATAATTTTGGAGATGTGTTGAACCAGCCGGCAGTGATAAAAACCTGGCTGGTCTTCGACTTCTCCCAAGAAATGATATATATATATTTGATCCAAACTTGACTTAAAATTCTCAAAGGGACTACTTGCAATTGATGATCTCCTCAATGAAAATCTGAAGAGTATATGAAAACCACTTAACGCAGTATACAAGGATTGGCCCGGAATCGATCGAAATCATTCAAAAGTGAGCTACTGTAAAGACTCTGAGGATCTTTGGGGACATATTGTCGGATGCTCTGATTGACAGCTCACTGCATGATGGCGGGCACGGCCGCCACCCAGCAACCTTGCTATAATTTTGGAGATGTGTTGAACCAGCCGGCAGGGAAAAAGAGCCTGGCTGGTCTTCGATATTCTCCCAAGAAGTTAGAGCCAGTTGAAGGATTCACTTTCATTGTCTTTCATCATCTTTCTCCAAAGATAAAGGCACCCAATCAAATCAAGTAAAACCATTCAACAATATTCAACATCAATAGTCAGCAAATGTCCAACGATGCTGTTACCTACAAGAATTCCGAGTATCTTGAACATATTTGGGATCTTTCGAGACGTCTAAAATTACTGTAAATAAATCTTGTCGGATGCTCTGATTGACAGCTCACCGCATGATGTCGGGCACGGCCGCCACCCAGCAACCTTGTTATAATTTTGGAGATATGTTGAACCAGCCGGCAGTGATAAAAAACCTGGCCGGTCTTCGATATTCTCCCAAGAATTCAGGCCTTTGGGCCCGTTGACACAAAATCCATCGTCTGAGTTGAACATTGATGATACTATATTATATTACATTATATTATATTATATTATATTATACTATATTATATTATAAACTATATATGTCTATTCAAGCTCCCCAGTGGCGGAAAACGTTTGCATTCCGGGTCAAGGGCTCCTTGAAGAGTGATCTCCTAAGGACAATGTAGTTCTTGTAGATCCGGAAATGAGCAAAGAAGAAATCGGCGTTGGCGACCTCAGTCCGGAGGAAGCAACCTCTCACTGGCATCCAAGGCTTCCTGGCTAAGCACCAACGGCCAACGGCTTCAAATGTTTTGAGCTCTAAGACCAAGACCATCATGATTGTGCCCAGAATGATAGCAATCAGAACGTCCTATGGAAACCAAGATTCAGTCGTGGAAATGTGGACAGTGGACAACATGGACACTCTGATACTTTCAGTCTTTCAACCAGCGAGAGGAATGTCGTCAGTTACAAGTGAGCCGTGCTACAATCAAAGGTCTTTCATCACACTGCCACTTACACATCACTTACGCGGCCACAGTGCCAGCTTGCATGTGTGGATTCCAGTATTTTGCTTACGCGAAAGGCTTACCCTCTAGGGAACTAACATATCCCATCAAAAATCATGTTTGAAGATGATTTTCCTTTTCCCAAGGTGGGATATGTTAATTCCCTGGAGGGTAACCCCTTACTTGCGCATTTTTGAGGGTTTCGTTTACGGCGCATGTATGACTGTATGACCATCTCCCTTCTTGAAACATGCAGCTGGGGTTTGTGATTCAAGTCTCGGACAGCAACGCAGGGCAGTCCTGAAATGCTTTCAGTTTGGCGAGAAACATGATCCTCAGCTGTTGCTGATAGGGCTATTCGCCCTTTAAACGGATTTCGTTCTCTCAGTGGCGGTTCGAATTAAAAAAGTTTGTATGGCCAGAAAAGAGATTAAAAAATGTGAAGAACCTCTCTTAAATAGAGTTGGCTATGCATAGAGCTGGATTTTGACAGGAGATGGGGGCCTTTCAATGAGTATGCATTGTTGTGCCAGGTATGTGCAAATATGTGACCTTGCTTGGAAAATGTTGGAAAGTACATGATGTGAAACGGTGCTAGCTACACAGTCTCTAAATGACATGGAACAACCAAAATCAACCAAATACATGACAAGGCGCAAGATCACGGTGGCCCAAACGAGGATGGTGAAGAACTCCATCCAATCTCGCCCAATCTGTAAGCAAAAAAAACGTAAGGCTTCGTCTTTGTGAGTGCTTCCAAAACAGCAGATATTGGGGCATCATTTCAAAGGGTAGCAGAAAAAGTTCAGAATATAATCGTAAAAAGGGACCTTTTCCAACAACATCAAGTGTGCAGCAACAACTCATGATGAGCCATGCAGCGCATGCCCAGCCCGCCTGTTTCTTGCTGATGGGCAACATGGTGCTTCGCCTAGGTTTCAAGAAAACAAGCATCTCAGTACAGGCACACTGTCCATCTGTGGTTGTATACATTTGGTGTGTTTTGCAACCTTTAAGCGCCTTCAAGCTGATGCTTTTGTGCTCAGATTCCGACGCGGCCACACGCCGCTGCAAAGCGACTGAACCAAAACAAGCTATTGTTGCGGATTCTGATCACTTTACACAGGCCAATGCTGATTTTTGTTCCATATAGTCTGAATGAGTCACAAAAAATGGGAAAAAATATCATCTGCACAGTGTAACAAAAGTGTGACATGGCCCCCATGGCTTTCTGCAGCACCGGTGGGTTACGTCCCTTTTGTCACCTGCTACCTGAGTACCCCTGGACTGGACGGCAAGGCCAGCGGCAAATTTCTCAATCTTTGGAACCCCAAGCGCTTGTCCAAAAACTGATCAATTTGAATTTCTGGTCAAATTCTGATTCTGATTGTTGACTTGTAATGATGGGTTTTTTGTATGGCAAGTTTCTGGTCTTGAAATGAAATCACAACATATTTCACGACATCAAGCGTTTGGGTTGTGATTGAGTGCTTTGGCAGCCGAGGGCACGTGAATTCGGAATTTTCTCTCAAAAAGATCTTGTGATGCTGCATGTCTGCCCACCTCCAACTGGTCCCACATGTTTCCCACATTTTGCAATCAGCCACTGTAGTGCGACTATCCATTCCTCAATGATTTAATATACGTATGATTTTGATGAATACTAGCAGCTAGCATGCTGGCGTAGAAATCAACCAACTTTGAGCCCCATAAAGTCGTTTACTTCATCAATCAAAATGACATTTTCCAAGAATTCTTTTGCTCAGTGCCGCGGGATGCTCAGAATTGCAAGGCCTTAGGTATCTGTCATTGTCACAGTATGTCACAGCTGTTAATCAGGCCGTTACCTTCAGAAAATCTCAGGCTGAAACCACCGGGGCAGTCAACCCCCCAACTCGCTGATGGCCTTTTGTGCAAAGAATTTCACGTCTGGGTCCTGCCAAATCATCAGCAGCCAAATCCCGAATTCCAATCTATGCCGATATGATCGGATGAGCATATTATGCCTTTGTGCCTTTTCGTAAACCTTAATTGACATTACCAAAGACCAGAAGTGAAGAACTATCCTCAAGAACTTCAAGTCCATCCAACTGACTTCAAGTGATGTTTGATGCTATTTGTACCAGTGTACTCATTTGTAGGACTGGGATTTCCTGACAAAGTCCATACGGTGTAAATCCCAAATCCATGTGAACCTACGAGCAGCGGTCAAAACTGTCATGACTTTCCATTATTCTTTCATACTGGTTGGTTCATAGGGATCCTTATAATTGCTTGTCATAATCCTATTAAATATAGATAATTGCTACCCTAAGGATCATTGGACCCTCCAATGGAAGGGTTTGAACCTGCATAGCAGGAATAAGGTCCTCAAAATGACGCCAGTTTTGAGGGTCAGGATACTTAGGGTAGATGACCAGGGTTCCGGTCACTCATTCGCGCTGCGGTCTCCTCATCTTGAACCAAACGATACAAACATGGCACCAGCTGCCCATTGAAGCTTGCTGGAGTGCTCTTGCCGCAAACCTGATGCATTGCCTGGGTTCAGTTGACATAAGGCCAGGGGTTTGCCAATGGCTATGAATAGCTATGAATGGATCAACCAGAAATGTCCTTCATTTATCTTTCTGATCTCAAGCAAGATTATGTAGTCTTGAGACCCGGACCAGGATTGTCTTGGCTGCATTGAATCGCACGTTTGGTACGGGATCATTGGTGAGTTTCACCACCTGAAGGAACAACCGTGAATGCTCATGACGAATCACATGACGGTTTTCATGAAAGCTATGCACTTCTAGAGTTCATTGAGTGTCAAGCGGATAAATGGCATGGAAATGGATATGAAATGCAAATATGACTTTGTAGCCAGCGTTGGGGTGTCTCCGAAGTGATGATGCTTTCTTGTCCAGGCTGCTGACCATCGGTACCAGGTGTTTGTCAATGAAATCTGCGCTAGAGACCTCTCCAGGGTCAGGACCCATCTTAATCTCAATCTCAAGTCCGATAGCAAATCTAGGACATCAGCCAAGACACCTTGAAACATCATAGGCTCATAGATGTCATAAACTGGGGATTGTTCATCCAATGAATAGTAACTACGTACTCTTCAAGAATGATCAAGCTCTAGAAACTGTCAAAACCCCCACCTCTGCCAAAGCACGAGTCGACAGAATGGCCGAGATGCGGTAGAGGTAATTCTTGTGTTCCAGCAGCGTCTGGGTTGGTAGATGTGAGGGTGCAGAATGGTGAATGGATACAGTAGCTCAAGCTAGGACCTACATATAAATCATATAAGAGGTGAAAAAGAATCACATACTTAGAAATGGCCAATCAGAATCCAATTCGGAAAAATAAATAACTGGTAGAGAAAGACTGAAGAATATATGAAACTGAGACCCAAACTGTTCTTGAGAAGTGTTCAAGGAATCCGTGAATCTAAATCTACGTCATCCCTGATATAAGTCACGAATTGCATGCATGTTCACTCCTTCCCAAGGACTAGAGCCAACAATCAGCTCAACCACACCTGAAGTTGTGGGATGATATTCACCTCACTCCAGCGCTGTCCTCAGCTTACAGCCCTGCCGGCTCTGGCAAGATTGGTTTCCTGTGGAACTAAGTCAAAGTAGCCAAATCCAACCACTTTGTTCAACAGTATTTAATCAACCAACCTTAATAATTTACACCTATGTGTTTTTATGCCAAGTAATAATATTTTACACCTGTGCCTTTTTATGCCATGCCATCCAAAAGTTGATATCCAATGATTTTGAAGCATTCCTTGAAACATTCCTCGATTGGTACCCGCCAAAAAGGTTGCGAGACCACTGAAGAGCTCAGGTCCCGAACCCAGCTCTTCGCTGAGCCGATTGAAGCTTGCCGCGAAGGCATCCCTGGCATTGAGACGACATGGTGGTAGGTGTGGCACATGGTATTTCCAGAGCCCTTCCGGGCCCTTCTCTCCAATTTCAACCTTCCAAGCTCTTCCCATCAAGATCAAACAACACTCAAAGCAGCCGCAAAAGCCCAAACTTTTCTCCAGGTTTTTTGCAGCATCCGCAAGGATCCAGAATGACATGAATGACATGAACAAATTGCGATTGATTCTTAGCTCATACTGCCCATTGGAATCTTTGGATCCTCCCGGAAATAGCTATCATTGAAGAGATTCTACGGCCAAAAAGTCGTTGCTGAGTGGAAGAAATGAGTCCACTTTCCCTGACATTTCGACAAATGTCTTGCCCCTCACTGTTGCAGCTGGTCCCAGATCTTAGCCTCGCAGCGAAAAACAACATCCAATGAATGACTGCTGTCGTGATGCGGCCAACCATACCTGCAAGACCGAGCCTTGGCCACATTGCCTTGCCAAGAGTTCTCTGGCCATAGTACAGGTAACTGGGCCGGAAAACATCATGAACAATTGACGTGACGTATCTTTATGTATTTTTAAGTTTGCCAATGTGGCAGCTTTCGGTAAGCATCTCTGGGCTTTCCAATGTCTAAAGAAAGACATGGCATGACCCATGGCGTCAACACATCGAATACAGTCACCGCACAATACACAGTCAGTAAGCAAATTAAAAGTAGTGTGGGAAGTCCCGGGACAGTCTCATTGATATAAGGCCTCATAGAATCAAAATAAATGTACTTAATGTGTAATTACCTGTACCACTACGCCTTCATTTTTGGTCATCTAGATGACATCATCATTCAACACGATTTGAGGGGTGCTACATTACACCGTACACCTTTTATCTGGACGATACAGTAATAGTTGGAATTCATCAGAACTACTGACGGTTTCCACCATGGAACTATAGAGATGGTAGATCTTCCACCTTCCGCAAGCCCCCCACAGAGCCTCCTTTTCTCGTTTGGCTCTCGGAAGGCTTTCAACCTGCAAAGCAGCTGCAAGTGAAGATGCTGGAAGTTAAAAATGATTCAACCCTTGCGTTTCCTTGTTGTTGTTGTTGTTGTTGTTGTTGTTGTTGTTGTTGTTGTTGTTGTTGTTGTTGTTGATGTCTTCCTCCCTCCCACTGGTCAGGTGACTTGGATTATCAAAGCCCGACGACACCTCCATCTTGGATTGACCTTCCAGAAGCTTTGGGTCTGTCATTTCCCTGCACCGGTGCGACAAAATCACATGGACAACGGTGTAGAGTCATCTAGCCACTACAGTGAAGATCATTCAAGCTGTTCTCAAGAACAAACGGACATTGATATAAACAAGATAAGCGACAGAGTGCAACTAATTTATTGTTCAACTACATCAAACGGACTACATCATAGAACGGCAAGGTCAACGACGATGGCGACGACCACAACCGCAACCACAACAGAAACAGCAGCAGCCCGAAAAAGATCACAAAAGATCCATAAGATCAAGAAAGTTTCGTATTTCATGTTTTCTTTGGCTTGCAGCTGTCATGGCGGAGAGTTGTCTGACTAGTACTCTAGGGACCTCCTGAGCTCTGGTGTCATGTTGGCAAACCATTCCATCTCCTGCTTACAGTGTCAAGTTTCAATCAAGTCACGGGAAAGCAACATGAGGTAAAATATGTAAAAAAAAATTCAAGCCTTCAAACAATACTACTAAATTGGAAGGTTTCAAACAGCCTTGCTTTGCAAAAGCTTGCCCAGCACCGCAAATAACCTGTCCTCACTTCCCTGTGTGGGGTCCCATTCAACAGCTTCGCCACGCCAAACCTTGCAGAGTTTGTGTTTCATTCTTAGATCTTGGTAGATTCATCTCAAAGGAGAAGAACCTGCAGCAGCAGCCAACAGCAATAGCAACAGCAACAGCAACAGCAACAGCAACAACAACAACAACAACAACCACTATAACAGGAACAGGATCTTGTATGCCGTTGGACCATGTGCCACATGTGTAGGAATATTTCTGCAGGCACAACGCAGCCATTCCTGCATCTCAGCAACTCCTCTCAGCTTGAAGGCGGCAAAGGGCGTCAAAGAGCTGGTCCCTGCAAAGACCAATGGAAGCTATCCGTTGCAAAGCAAGTTGATATGATTTCTCCTGCATCCTTGTGATTGCCTGGACAAAGATTAAATGTCAACAATTGTAACAATTGTATAATGTAATGTAATGTAATGTATGTAACTTGTTTCATGCAGAAATGATGGTGGCGAAGGAGGGTGACCTTCATCCCAGCTCGCCTCTGGGAGGTTGAAAGCTAAAGGTCCAAAACACCGCCGGGTAAATGCCACAGCTTTCCCAGGGTACCACCTGCATTCACTGAAATGATGTCTCATGAGGTTTCAAAAGAACCAGCAAAAACCAACCTGGATACATGACTCATGACTCATGCCAGAAATGTGTGTTTTTAGATTTCAAGTGCAAAAAATCTCTCAAACATATTTGAGGAACGAAGTTCGAAATTACGCAAGTTGCATAAATGTTAGTTTGAAGGGAAGGGAAATGTTTCATGAAACTGATACTGTTGATGGAAGAAATACTGCACCACCTGGGATGTACAAAACCCTGTAAATAATCGGATATTTAGAATATATTATATATTGTATAGTGGTTAGCCGGATTTCTTCCATCACCAGTATGTCATGACTGAGAATGCACATCTTCAGCCTGCACCACTCTGCCCTCTTGGTCCTGGACACTGCAAAATGTTTGCCAGCGCTGTTTTAGCTAGATCATCTACCTTGATGCCCTTTCTGCAAAATCTGTAAAAGCAACGCAAACAACATGCAATGACATGTCAAAGTATTTCAATAGGTTCGGAACATCGGAATTATCCTTTTGAACGCCGCAACACAACTTGAGAAAAACATACGTGTATATAATATTATATATATATATAATTATATAATAGCATCGATTCACATAGTAGATCATCGTAGCACAATATGTAGCACAGCTTGTTCTATCGCATCACATTTGCGGGAGTCCTTCACATAGAGCATCTCTAGGTAGTCCTTGCAGGTAGAGTCAGCATGTGAGATCTCCATTCTTCTTGTGGCACGTCTGTTTATAGATCAGAAAGTGATGATATAGATCATTGATGATCATTGTAGTTCACCATGGCAGTTCAACAGTGTGCAGCTTTCAGACTTGAAGTATCACTGGTGAGACTTTGTCTGCCATGTTTGCCGGGCCACATACTCGTAGCCATCCGGAAGAGGACTCAGCACAATGCATATGTATCCACCATGAGTTTGATTCTGAAATGGTTCACAACGATCCTGCTCCTATGCAGAGACGATTGGCGTGGCACCATGTTTGTAAACCAAAGCCAGTATTGCAACATCAAAGAAATCTATTGTGTGACCAAAGCATCTGCCAACTTGTGCCATGGAGTTCAAGTATCGAGCATTGTTGAACAATCTAGGACCCTGGCGATGAGGTGGAATCACTTGAACCTGCAAATGTCTCTCAATTTTGAGGAACCAGTACAGCAGTCTTGTTTGGACATCACTTCTTTCGTGTTCTTTTTGAATTCAGCATGATGTGGCACCATGCAGGAAGTAAACAGGATGTGACTGATTTGGTCAGTCAGCCATGAATCCTCCTCTGATTCAGTCTGCTTTCCCAGCTGTTGCTGTGTCAAATGTTGCTGTGTCCATAGCAGGACACTGCAACATCTGAGGATCATGCTAGATCTTCCGACGCAAATCGTTGCCTCAGCTACCGTTTCACAAGTCAACAGCACCACGGCAACAGCGGAAAGTATCAGGTCGTTGGCGGATTCTCTTCAAATCAATCTACCTTATTCTACCTTGGGTCCCCAACTGTGTCAAGGCGCTGGGTGTGATAAACTGCAGGCACTAAGGTCTCTTCCTGTACAGTAAAAGGACTTATCAAAAGCAAGGGTCACAGCAGTTGACTAGAAGCAGGCAAATAGACTAAAAAAATCTGCAGGCTTGATGGGTCTTGCAAATTGCTGCTTCTGGAATCGAAAGAAAAACGATATAATTACAGTATTAAAGAACATATTAGTTTTGGCAGGAGCAGGAAAAGGCATGGTCCCACCAATCCGGCCTGTCCAGCGAAGGAGCCCGCTGACTCCTCACTGAAGATGCCTTTCTTTTCAGCCCAATGAATGCGCTTCAAAAGGTGGCGCCAATCCTGAATGCCAGCAGATACATCATGCACCAAAGCATCGATTTCAAGAGGCATGATCGTGCAATACTTGCCAAGCACTTTGCGAGTTTCAGGATAGTAGCTGAAGCACAGATTGAGTATATTCTGATATGCATGTATCAAAATCCAAGACTGAACTGCTGGTGAATGGTCTCAAGAGTCAATGATGCCTTTCCCTGCCCATGTTGCAAATTGGATCCTTGGGCAAATCGCGGTAGATGTCATGATAATATTTGTCCTGCAGCGACATTTAAAGCAATGCCACCTGATGTACGACAAATCTCAAGTGGAACTGCTTGTATAAGTTGATTTTTTGATAGTGTTGTATCCTGGTGTTCTGGCAATGAATTTCTTTGAATTCCAGTTTGCTAAACTATGCCCTTTTGAAGGACGCATCTTCAACAATTCTGACGCAGCGCAGCATGCATCCTCAAACAGGCCCGGTTCCAAGGCTTTCATCCGCGCGAACATCTCCTGACAGATTCTTCCGCTTCTTTGGGAAATGAAAGATGCATCTCATTCGCTGCCAAAAGCGCCCTCAAAATATATGTATACATTTGGAAAGTGTGATTGATCGACCACTCCAGTTAAAAGGAAAGTGCAAGCTGATGTCCGCTGACCAGTCCGTTTTACCTCGTTTTACTAGGTTAACAGTTGGTTGGCCTTCAGTAGAATTAATTGCTACATGTTGCCACATGATTGGACAGAGCAGTTGTCATGATCAAAACTCTTCAGTCACCGCCAAGTATCATGAAGTCACACATAATGTCGACTACACAAAACAGCACCAAGTCACTGTGCCATCTCCAAAGCCCTGCAACATCTCCTTGAGTGGTTGGCCAGGCATGTGTGGAACCTGCAACCAGTTTGATCACCCGTTTTGCTAAAAGCAAATCAAAGATTCAATTCTATCTGCATTTTTATGATTTGTGATCCTTTTTGGGGTATCTTTTTGAGAAGATTCAAGAAGCCTCTGTGGTGCAAGCTTCCCTACGAATAACATCCAATACCAGCCTTGAATCGATGGTATAGATTTATAGTAAGTATAGCAAGTGGCTGCACTTCTCTTTTTCATCTTCAAACGCAAGCAATCAATGTTGCGATGTCACAAGACATCATGGATTCTACGCATCGATTGAGTCAGGCAAAACTCAGAAAAGGCCAAACATCTTGGAGTCTCCCTTCTTGTTCCTAAGGTACTGGCAAAATCACAAACGTCTTCTGCAATCTGATGTGGTGATGCTGACAGCAATGGAAGGTTGATTAAAAATTATAGAAAAAGGGTAGTGTTGACAGCAAGATGCAATCATCCCCTAGTGACGCTGTTTAGCGGACCACACTGCACCTGAATCCAGTCGCGTTGTAATAGTTGCAAAAGTCCTTGGGACCGACTATCATGTATATATATATACAAGTAGGGCCTCGTGGTCTACATCATTGGTCCTTGAAAACAAAAAGGAGCACAAGTATTGGACCCAGCTCCTTTCAAATCTTCGCATCATTTCGCCAAGTGTCACAATGGTCATGAGCTGTTCGGCAGTCCCGGCCCCAAAAGCACGTTGATAAGCTGGACGCTCCAGTAGTTGCAGCATGTAACGCCTCTGGATATGCTCAAGGTGTGGAGAGTGGTGTCCCATGTGTCCCTATACGCCAGGCAAAAGGCCTTTGCAAAGGATACACAAAATCACACATCTCTATCTTTCTGCTGAATCTAAGTCTATCTGAATCTACATATTTTCCATGTACAGTATCAGCCCAAACAAATCCGACAATATTTGGGATGACTGCAAGAAAGCATCAGCTTTACCATGTTGCATTACATCCTTGTCTATCTGTTGCCATCAAATGACTTACTCGGCCAAATATTTGCAGCTATGTCTCTGAATATGCGGCCACTTCGCTACACTGATGTCAGGGAAGAATAGTGGAACCTAAGCATACTTGGATTCTTCCGTGACAGGAGGGCAAGTCTGACTATGCAACGAACGCAACAAACGAACATGTGCAATCTGTGCAAGTTGCACAATGCAAAGTAGTAGAGACAACTCCCTTAAAAAGCTTTCAACAACTCCCTCTCTCTTCTGCTTGTACTACCTGTATCTACCTGTACCAAGTACTTTGGGTATGAATGTCATGTAATGTCTACAGTCTGTAGAACATACTCAAAATCATATTGTCATATGTTCTAGAATCATGTACGTGCACAATCATGTATATCATTATAAATATCATTTAGATTCATGTAGCATAGAATCACAAACAGTATCCAAAACATCTCTCAAACCTGTACGAAATCAAATGTAGTATGGATTGAAGGTCATTCCCAGCATCCCGAGGACCGCACATAAAGAAGGTACGAACCCACTGCAACATCTGCCACAGAGAAGGACTCCTGAAAAGCGATACGGCTTGCGAGCCGAAGAGAGCATCTAAGAAATCATGGAAGCTGTACTTTTAGCACTTATCAAGCTATCCTGGTTCGCACAGTGAACTTTCTAATCTTCAGATTCTGCTGCCCCGGACCTCTCCGGAACCAAGCAAGAACTCATTGACCTCGAGGAGACCATCTAAAACTTCCAACGCAGGTGGATCGCCTCGTAAGCCTGTGTCCAGTACCCTACCGTTGCCATCCTCCTGCACTTGGTGCGTGTGATTTCACGTAAAATGACTTCAGCAACTAAAGTTAAAATGGATTCTGTCTATTTCAATGTCATCGAAGGAAGTTTAAATAGAAACTTCCGACAATATGGACAGTTGAAAAGCAGAGTAGAGTAGTCAAGTCAGCAGAAAGAAGATGCAATAGCGCGAAAGTCAGAAAAAAGAAGATACATCCGCGCCAAATGTTAGAGAAGTCACGAAATGCTGTGTTTTTTCAGTGATTCGTGTGTCGGGTCAGTCCAAAAGTAGGCCTGTTAAAGCGGCGGGTGCGGAGGTAGCTGCTCAGAGGAGAAATCAAAAAATTGGCTGTGGCGAAAAGCACATTTTGAAGTAAAAATGTTAAAAAACTAACGGGTTCGGAGCACTTTTTGAAGTTCTGCTGTCGAAAAATTGTACGCCGCTGTGGCGATAAGCACATTATCAAGTCAAAATGTTAAAAAACTGTGGTGCTCAGTAACTTTTTGAAGTTCTGATGTGGAAAAATTGCACGCCGCTGTGGCGAAAAACACATTATCAAGTCAAAATGTTGNAGTCAGTCAGTCAGTCAATAGGGCCGTTCATCACTTAGGCAATTACTCAGTTAATCAGACAGTCAATCAGTCAATTAGTCAGTTAGCTAGTTAGTCAGTTGGTCAATGTTTTTGCTCTGACATCCGTCACCCACAGCAATCAATGTCTCCTATACGTTTCCTATTCTTGAAACTTCCGCCACCGCCTTGTGCGGTACTACTGTTACATACAGTATACAAGTATAAGTCTAGAGTCTAAATTCTAAATAAATCTAAGATAACATCTACTGGTATGAAAATAACTTGTAAGTTTCTCTAACAAAGGAGTTCATACAAGTATTTTTCATGTGAAAAGATGTCACAAGTTCTCCACTGCCAGAGTACATTGAAGATCATGAAGCAAGCAGGATGATACGCCACATTGCTACATGTTCCATTTTGCGCCCTGCCCTCCCCCTGTCCTTGAAACAAATAGGATCCAAGGTTGCATTAGCCCAAACGATCCATTTATTTGCCTCTGCACCTGGGGAGAATAGGTTGAGGAGGACTCAGGCCATTTCTCAAATCATGACAACCAGATTTCTTGGCCACGGCACGCTTCTCAGGCGTATCCAAGCCACCATACTTGTCAGCCAGGAACATCAAAATGGCACCCGACTCAAAGACCTTGCAGAACTCCATTGCACTACTAATTCTCATGGTTGTTGTCATATATCCAATGTTGTCGATCTGGCCGAAAAGTTCCCTATTCCTATCAATCATATCTCATGAATACAATTTCAATGTAATGATGACACAGTGATTACAATAATTAGAGCTGGGCTGTAAAATCAAAACACACATCTCCTAGATCCGATGACCGGAAGTTCGTCAAAACACGAACAATCTTCTTCCGATTCGGCCTGCAAATCACCATCCGCCAATGCGGGAATCTTTCCAAAAGGACTGGGATACTCCGTTGAACTTCCTCGCTCTGCCCCCGAGGAGCAAACTGATTTCTAGCCCCAGTTTCGAATTTCAGAAGTGTCTCCAAATTGTTTTGTTAAATCTAGATCTAGTGAGAGCAAAACATATGCAAAATACATGAAAATAGAATAGAAAAATGTTGGAAAGTATTGAAAAGTGCAAACTGACCATCAGTTCTACGAAATACATACCTTCACGGACGGTTTTTATAATGCCTCTAAGTCGCTGTCCACACGTGCTGCATCCATCATTTCGAAATCTTGGCCTGAGAGTCACGCTGGGTTGCCGCTGTCCAGAAATCGAAACCAGATATCCAAACGGTGAAATTATTTTGTATATCTATTATTCTATTGATATTTGATATTTAATTGTCTAATTGTATGTTTGATGATTTGTGATCAATTTCATCTCGCTGATTCTTTTTTGTCACTTCTGTGCTGAGTCAAGTCACCAATCTCATGAAGGTACCAATTCACCAATGGAGATCGACTGCCAGGGGATCCAAAGAGTACCGGTCCAGCAGCTCGAGTGATACGAGAACGACCCCGTGCAATGCGGGAGATGGGCACCTGGAAGGTGAAGCTGCAGCTCTATTCACATCATTCGTCACCTTTGCCCCTCTTTGCAGCCCTGTTGAAGGAAAAACCTCGCAATCCTATGCAATGTAATAAAATGGCGCAAACATGTAAATATGGCCATGAATTTCTTTTGAGGTATTAAACGAGCGTCTCCGGCCCATTTTGTTTAATACCTATTAAACCAGACCATCTGTTTAATAGGTATTAAACAATCAACAATTGCTGCATTAAAGGGACAATAAGGTATCAAACGGGGTATTAAAAGATGGGGTATTAAACGGAAGGAATCCCTCTGTTTAATAGGGTATTAAACAGGGTATTAAACGAAGGTGCTTTCGGCAATGTTTAATAGCCCTAAAAGAAATCCGCGCCCATATTATTCTTGTCAATCCTTAATCCTGATCTCGCTTCTGCCAAGCCACCAGCATGAGGGCTGTTGCCACGCCGAACCAAGCAACATCTGCCCGACCTGCAGACCAAGCATAGGTCTATCTATCTATCGCATCCTATCCATCTGTGAGAACCAGGTCCTAAGACTGCGAATTGCACAAGTGCTGCCAACCGTGACAACTCCCAAACCTCTTGTGACGGACTGTATAAGTATGTAACTAAACTATATACTCTCAGGGGCATATCAAAATAGAAAGGCACTATCTAAAAAATCAAAAATAGAATAAAAATACAGTTCCATCATGGTCCATTGGATTTCAACATCTTTCCTCTTTGCCCTGCCTGCATGCAGAGACTCCCTGTGGCCGGGAGACTCCCTGTGTCGACCCTGAACAGGCCGCAGCTGTTGCGTCACCGTGAAGGCACTTGGCCTAGCAGGAACTAATGGCACCTTCTCATGAATGTAACACAACATCGGGAACCTACGGCAAATGTTGTGGAAAAAACATGAAAAAAACCTCTTTCTCCTAAGCACCCCTTTTGGTGTGATGTAAGATGTTGATAATTTGATAGATGTTGGGCGAATTTCTCTAGCTCCCTTCAAACTCCCGCCGAATCTCCCTCGGATGCTCCTGCATAAAAGTGCAAGGCCACCAAGCACGACCAGCAGCAAATGTTTCATGACAGAAACGAGCTGAGCGCTCAGCTGAGCTTCTGTGGAAAAGTGCTGTCCCCTGGCTCTCTCCTTCAAAACGATACATCATGAACAATATTGTGGGTTTGCTGGGTCTGCTCTGTATGATCTTTTGACTGGAGCTGGACGGTCTTGGTGCTATGTATCTATTGCCCACTCTATAGGGAAAACAGCTTCTTGTGATCATATAGTTGGCTGAAAATAGCTGTGCTGGCCACCTTCATCGATCTGAGAACTGAGAACACATGAAGTATTCTGTCGTGTTATAATGTTCTTGAGTCAAAAGCTCTAGAGATCTCTAGAGTACATCTGCAGCACATGTTCAAACTCTCTCTCATCAAAGACAATGCAAAAAAAACTGTATAATAATCAATCCTCTAAAGGACGCAAACATGTCAGACACTGGTGGCACCATTATCACCTGTTCCTGTTAAAAGTAATCGCCGGCTTTGTAGCACTCCAAACTGCCTGCCATCAAACCGCGGCACTGTAGCATGGCAAGGAGTGAAACTTCATCAGGACCACCCTGATCTGTACAACAAAAGCAGAGTGAAAGTTTTCCTGAAATCTTACTCTCTGAGATCATGAAAAGCAATATCTTCGACTTTTGGGAGTCGAGTCCCTTTAATTAAAAGGCTTCAGTTTGGAGAAGGTACTCTATGCCCACACATCCTCCAAATATCGCCCAGCCTGGTTTCAGCTGAGAAGAAATGCAATGGAAAGAAAGAAAAAGAATAGCAAGTCTTCATAACCACTGTCAATATTCCCCCTCTTGTTATTAGGCAGTGTTTGTGTTCGCATCGATTACACTTGTCACAGGCCCTTTGGTGAAAGCGTGATGGTGCATCAATATAGTATCACCATTGACATACAGTGGCATGTACATCACCGGTAGGTCTTGCAAACCAGGCTTCAGTCCTAAGTCTTGAAAGTCATTGCAGACAGATACAATTACTTATTATGCGTGGTGAATGAACTGTGAATGACTTCTGAATGAATTCTGAAAGAATTCCAAATGCACTTGTTTTGTTTAACAAGCGTTGAACAGTACTGCTTCCTGTTTTACATGCCCTTAAAAAACGTGCTCTTCCATGTCTTCCCCCAGATGTCTGCTACACGTATAGGAGTTTGAACAACCGGCCTCTACCATACTTGCCAGCAGATTGGCAGCTGTGGAATTGCTTCGCCCTCCGCAGTTCTCAATCACACGTTGGAAGCTGCGTTTCACATCGGGGGCCATGGCACGAGCATCTCCGCAGATGAAGACCACGCTCTTGGGATCGGATAAAACGCGCCAAACATCTACTCCTCTGGCGATCTGAATCTGGAATAGGCACATTTGGCTGATGGTGACATGGTATCTGCAATAGAATTATATTGCAATGGCAGCACTGTTGTTGTCTCAGGATGATAGATGATAATAGATTATTGATTGCTTGTGTATACATATTTGATCCCATTGTCCAGGAAGACGATCCCAATGCTGCCAAGTTTCGATGCTCCCAAATCTTGTCCTGCACATAAACCTTCTGACCTTAGAAACAGATTCAACTTACAAGTGATTGACGGGTTGATCAACAGCGATCCTCCCCAAGCACAAAAAAACATAGGAATCTCAAAGAAGCTATGTAAATTTGTGCGTGTGCGTTTGCATGCTGGATGATGGATGAAATTTCATGTTGAGCGAAAAACAATCCAACATTTTGCATGAAGAATCACCATCAGAGCGCTGGGTGATGCAACACATCAAGAGAAGAACAACATCAAGCAACGAGGTCGTATGCATGAGCCAACACAGTGTCTCCAGTTCAATCAAGGTACCAGCTTCGCGACTGAAAGCAACATGCAGAGTTGACAGCGCTCCAGATTTCAAGTGAGCTTGCAATTCCTTTTCCTCAGGGAGAGGGAGGAAAAGCTGCTGACTCAACATACACTTCATCTCACTGGAATTTGATTTGGGGCAATCAGACCATGCATCTACTTGATTGAAACTCCTGGCATCCAAGCAACATAGAGGTAGTCTTGATCACGAGCGCGGCAACCGAAGAAGAGAATTGCTTCACCGAGTTTTTCTCTCTTCTTCAACATAGCTTCACGTTCCTGACGTGTTGTACAGTTGTACATACCAAATGCATCCAAATGCACCTTTGGTATACATGCACTCTGAAGCCAATTGGGGATTCTCCATAAGTTTATAATATATATATATATATTTGTATATATAATATGATCATAAAGTATGAAAATTGTGAAGTGTATGGGAAAGCGTAAGAATAATTAAAAGGCTATATGATGGAGAATATGTGCATGCACGAGTATTACCGATATTTCATGCACTTTACAGACGCATGTTCTCCGTCCAATTCTATATCTCAAATCGTCCTCAAGCTGCTCACTCCGCTCAAAAGCTTGCTAAACTCATTGGCCTCTTTCCGTAGGAGCAACTTCAACACACTAAACTGTTTAGTTGAACAAATTTGATTCAGAATATGACGTGTTGATCCGTTGATCAGGATTGATCCCATGGGTTTTATACTTGACGATGCTTGACAATGACGATGCGTGATGCTTGATGTCGAAGCTCCTGCAGGAATCCCATCATCGGCGCCAAGCCAGTGCCAGGACCAATCATGATGATGGGAGCCTTAGTCGACGACACACCGATCTTGCTTCGATGTGTGAAAGGTATATGTACACGTCAATCTTAGTTGCTTTCGAAGCAGAATTGAGATTTGAGACCGCGCTTGCAAGCATGCATCAAATTTTGTGAGAGAAACTCATTGTGCTTCAAGCAACAATGCAAAACACCCCCTCCAAAAAAGACATGTTCATCCCCAGGTCGTTCCATTTCTTGTGGGTTTTCCCGTGTTCCCTTCGTGTCCCTCGTTGCAACGGAAGGTGCCGACTTGTCATCGGGTAGGTGGAAGTCGGATTGCAAGGTTCGCACGATCCCAGGGACACAGCCACCAACCGGTAGTTGACCGAGCATGGTCGAGGCCAAACCATAATGCACCCTGGCAGCAATTTTTGGAAATGCAACAAATCTATCCCATACCATACCATGGGACTGGTATTTACTTACATTTGGTTGATTTTTATGGTAAATGTACGTAGGTAGATATACCATTTTTGGATGGTATGGGTACTATCTATCATGATCTTTGCTGTGACATGGGTGCTACGAAGCTCTGAGTTTGACTTGCCTTTGCTACAACTACTTCTTGTACTTTTCTTGTAGTCTGGAATCGAAGCCACCTCCTGCTTTCACCACGCAATATGCCGTTATCACATGCTATCATCATGATATGTAATTTTATTCATCCTGCTTCCCTTCGTGAACAAACGAAATAATCATATATCGTCATTAAAAATGATGACATATCTATTCAAACATTATAATTATTCGGATATTATATCAAACGATATCAAATATCAAATATCGGTATAGATTGGGAACAGTCAACAATCCACACTTCTGCACTGCACGCCTTCCAGTACCAGTCGTGAATTTCACCTGTCCTACTGTGGCGGTTACCACGTTGGGATCTGCTCCAGGAGCCAAGGGCGAGGAGGAGACGCTGTAACGACGCATGGCCATCGGTTTGGCAATGGCCACGAATTCGCCAAGCTGGACATCCTCAAATTGGCCCTTGAACCTTAGCACTTTGGTGACTTTGAACCAAAAGGCATTTGCCATGGACATTTGCCAGGACATAGGCCCATGATGGCCCATGCAAATTGCAAATATTGGTGAATGTTTCAGAATATTTCCATGGATTTCCGGTAAAAAATAGTCGCAAATTTTCAAGCCGCGCAACCTATGCAACAGCTCCGCCAAGGATAGGTTTAGCGAAGACACCTTGGCCTTGTACTTCTCTGCATCCTGCGCTCAAAGACCACAAAACCGCCCAAGTCTTTGATGGTTAGGACTGATTGACCAGCAAGACGGGATGAGTTTTGTTCAATTACAGTAGATCCTTTCAATACTCTTCCAATGTCTGCAACCATCTTGCTCGGCGGGCTTGCCATTCAAACAACGTGTGGAAGATGAATGAAAAAGAAACTTAAAGAACGTAGAACTCAGTCGCAAATCAGAATATCATAACAACGCATAATATGGTGATTAAATATATACATACTACTACAACAATTCCCTAAATAATTTCAACAATTCCTGAGCAGACAGGTTTCATCTTCCAACAATCTTCCCACAACTGTAACTACCATGATTTTTGTGTAACCGTAACCGCTTCATGGCACACCAGGTGGTGGCACCTTGGCTAAGCTGCGTAGTTCTTCTTGGGCATTGGCATCAGTGACTTTGTTGGCCAGGTAACCACAGACCTTTCGGTCCGGTGAGCTCGCAAGGTCTGGGAACCACTGCATGACCAGCTGTGCCGTGATGTACCTTCAATAGGCGGATTCACCAAGGCTGTCGTAGGTAATCACAACATGACATCAAGGAAGTAACACAAAAAACTGGTATTTGGGGGGATGGTTTACGGGTTTACCACCTCCATTTTTATAGTGGAAATTCCCCCCCAAAAAAAAGCATATTGAGAATGTGGTGAGAAATTATCATGATTCAGAGGAAAAACCCATTGGAAAACACCTTCACCAACAATGGTAACCATTCATTTCGATGTATCTCTTGTGTCCACCATCCATGTTCCACCTTTGCTTCCAAGCTTCATCGATGGCATCTTGGCCCAAAGCTGCTCATCCATTGGCAGGTTGCGCCATTTCTTCTGTCGTTTGGATGGATCCCAACAAACCACACCTCAGCGAAATATCAGACCTATATAAGGTGTGTGATATATATTATATATAGATATAAATATAATTATACCAGTACGTGTCTATCGTTTCATAGTGTTTCTATATACTGTATATTTCCAAAGAAAATAGTCTGTTTCCTTGAGAGACAACTGAGCCGTGTTTTTTTTTGCTGTTCACGGGTTATATATTTTCGTCCTGCCTACGCGTTGCCTACGCCTTGCCTACGCCGTTGCGGTGTTTTCCTACGCGGTGACTATTTGTCTTGATTTGCCTACGCGTGCCTACGCTTACCAGTTGTTTTCTGATTTTGCCTACGCGGCTTGCGTGTGTTGCTTCTGTGGGCTTTCTGTTGGTCTTAATTCTTCACATTTTGCCTACGCGGGGGGCGCCAGTGTTGTCAGTTGAGGTTGTGTTTTTTGTACTTCTGGGTATTGCTACACCAGAAAAAATATTAACCAACATCCTCAAAATGCCTACGAAAAGCCTACGCGCGCAAGCGAAATGCCTACGCCAGCACTTCACAAGACATACTTTGTATAAACTGAATCTTCCTACTAAAAAACGCTGCTCAACTGAGAGTTGATCACCAGCTTTCCTGTTGCTCATAGCTTCACCATGCAGACAATCGACTCTCCTTGTCGAAGTTCAAGGCCTCTAAGGCCATAGTGACCAAGGCGGGGTCGTTAGGAGGGATCATTTCCTTGGCTAACAACACGCGCTGCCATCAGGGTAACTTGAAGAGCGAGGCCATTGGGATGCAAGTGTGGCATTTAAAAATTACATCCGATTTGAGATTATTGTATAAATCTGGCCAAATGGAATATTAATTTCACCAACCTAGGTTTCCCTGAAATTGCCGGGGATTTCCCTTACGAAACACCACCATTTGGGGGAAATCGGTCGTGTTTTCGGTCGCGGGCTAATTTGACCATGAAAAAAGATCCCATATAGATGTGCTCTTGACTCAAATCATATGAATCATGTTCAACCATGATCAACAACAATATCAAAACAGATTCAAAAGAGGATATGTTTTCTGATTGTTTCTGCCTCTCAAACATGATCGCTGAAATATGAAACATCCTTTTTTGTCGAGACAAATGCAGCTGGCTTGAAGTCCTTGTTCCGTCGTGTTCCGTACAAATCTTTAAAAACAAAATTAATACAACTGCTGCTACTGCTTAGCGCATCTTAGCACTTAGACTTTATGCTCATTCTCAATTCCAAGGAAATCGGAAATACCTCATATATAATCACATATAAATCACTCCAACCTTCCCCAAATTTTGTTTGGCCAATTTCAAATTATCATCCAAGTTTCCAAGTGATCGCCTGCCCGATAATTGGCTGCACCCTTCGGCAATCGGAGCGTCACATGACGGACACTTCGACCGTCCGGCTTCTGGCAGAGCTCTCGTGGAGGTTCGACCACTTCCAAGGCCTTCAACTGAGTGTCCACCGCCCTTGGGATTCGGCGGCGAAGGTTCTGTTGGAAACTCCCCCGTGTTTTTTTTTTTCGGAAACAAAATGGAACGGTGATGGGTACCCCCAAATTTCATTAAAAAAAACATTAGGGCGTTTCCATGTATTGGTCGATCTGCATTGATGATCCTGCGACAAGCTGCTCGGTGCTTCCAATGATTTTTGCTGCAATCTGCTTGCCATCTGCAATAGCCTGGAGAACAACTGCTGGCTCCTTCAAGATCTTGATACCATCCGCTGGACCCGTGAGCAATGAAAACCTTGGCCCATATGGAGCTGTGATGTGATCAAAAAACGTGACCTATCAGCATCCATCATCATACTGTTGATGGAAGAAATCCCAAACAACCACCTGGGATGTATGGAAACCCAAAAAAATAATCGGGATAATCGGGAGAATCATCATCCTTGGTGGTTTCTTGGATTTCAGCCATCAACACGTAGTAACTTCAGTGAAGTCTTCCAAGTCACTCGTCCTTGCCAGGGATTCCTTCCTCAGGTGGAAGAGATGACGATGCGGCAGCACCGATGGCTTGCAACAAATTGGACAGCCTCAGCTGATTCAGAAATGAGGAAACCGGAAAGTGCTAACAAATCTGAACACACAAATCGAAAAGTCAAGAACAAAAACAACATAATCACATATAAATATAATATAAATATAATAATAATGATGATAATGATAATAATATAAAACAACTGGATGTCACATGCTCAAAAAGCACTCAGCACCACACCAATCCTCAAAATCTGAGGTAAAGGATGCCCCATCCACGTCACATGAGCCCAAATCGCAAAGGCGCTTGCCACCAGAGCTGTTCAAGCCGGCATCTACTTCACCTTTCTTGGGAGGGACATCCGTGAATCACATCATTCAAGGATGATGACAGCAGCTACCCATAGACTTTGGCAGGTTGATGTTTCCTTTTCTTCTTCTGGTGGTTGCTCAGTAGTTCAGCTAATGATGATACATGATGATGATATTTGATTTCTGCACAAACTTGCTGAAGATTGCAACACCATTTCAAGTTCAATCAACAACTCCTGCACAGGACAAGCCACGGGGGAACTGTTGGTAGGTGTGCCACTGTGAATTTCCCACGCCAAAGACTGCATAGCTCAAACCATCCCTGCAAAGAAACAGGGCAACGAATAAAATCTTGTCTACAAAGGCCTGTCCGGATGTGAAAAGACCAGGCAAAGGAACCTCCAACTTACAATCAACATCTATGCATGCAATAATTGGAAACTGGATGAAACTGGCTGAAACTGGCTTACGCTTTTCACGTAATTATACACATGGAAACCAGCCTTCCCTGCCAACTTTCTATGGCAGTTGCCGGCATCAAACATCACTCTCATACGGCTGAGATTCACTGAGTACTGCTGACGAAGAACAGTGAATTTGCCTTTTGCGTGCCCAGCCATTTCTTGAACTTGCCAGCATTGTCGGGTGGCAACCCATTGTACCTTCAAAAGGCTGTCTAAGCATGTCTAATCTGATCAGGAAATATCACAATGCCAGAAAGAAGGCTGAAAAACGAGCTGTTTATTCATATTTTGATTTCTCCAATCATTGTTTCATGACCAACACTTCTTTTGATTTTCACACGCACCCAAATATTCTCTGACAAAGGGCGTAGAAGTGACAATGATCACCAAACGGCCGTCTGGCACCAGGAGGTTTTCAGCTACAGCTGCATTCCTCGGATGAGAATCAAGCGCCACCAACAGCTCCCGATCTCATTCTCATCTTGTCTTTACTACTGTTGATGGAACAAATCCTGGGATGTAATAAAACCATGTAAATAATGGGTGATATTTTCCACATCACCTGGTTAGCCGGATTTCTGAACCATCAACAGTATCTTTGCCATCAAAGGTTCAATGAGTGAAGAGACGTTTGAAAGCCACTGCGTGCTGCAGCTGCTTCCACTTGGCTGGCAAAATCTTGACCTCAGACCGTCACTGTTGTTTACCAGATAAAATGCTGAAGGGCGATGAGATATCCTGGTTGGTTTGTCAACCAACCCATTTTGAAAAAAATATGAGTCAGTCAAACTGAGGCTTCATCTTCCCCATTTTTGGGGGGTGAAAATTTTCCAAAAATATTCGAGTTGCCACCTCCTAGTTATCATGTTGATGCTAAGCCGCTGGATCCGGAGTTTGAGCCATACAGGACCTTCATGATCGGTCCGGTGGCAGGCTTGGCAGCGCCATTCATCTCTGCTTTGGGTGCTGGCTCTACTGGCTTTGGAGACCTCAAGGGAACTACAAGAAAAGAAAAATCGGAAAGGCTGCGAAGTTCAGCCACAGATTTGACAAGGAAGTTGAATACAATTCAATCATGCCTGCCTGAAAATCATTGAACATGTGTCCAAATATTTGGCCAAATAATATATAATATTTCACCAACCTAGATTGGCTTGAAATAAGGTGATCTCCCTTTCAGCTACCTCTTGGGGTGAGGTCATGTGAGGTCGCGACCTAATTTGACCAGATATATGTGTGAAGAGAAAGTATCCAACTCTGCCAAGGATCTCAGGTACAGAAATCGCAGGCAATGGTTGCATCAGGCCTTTGTCTGACCATAAAGGTCCACCAGGACGTGGGAAGACCTGGAAAAAACCAGTGCCCGACTCAGTTTCAGCTACAAATCTACACTAAAAGTACCATGCAAGATGAGATCTTACATTAGAAAAGTATCAAATGAATCTGATATATGTGATAGATGAAAATGTTATATATAATGTGTAATCTCATATAACATACAGTATATATATATATATACATTACATAATCATACATAATCATA
The DNA here is from genome assembly GCA_000507305.1 of Breviolum minutum Mf 1.05b.01. Taxonomy (NCBI): domain Eukaryota; class Dinophyceae; order Suessiales; family Symbiodiniaceae; genus Breviolum; species Breviolum minutum. The sequence continues at coordinate 15,239 of DF242701.1, read as the reverse complement.
TATTTTTCAGCGCCTATCAATATACCATTTTTTCAACAACTATTCATCCGATCGCCTGGAAAGCCAAGTTGTCAGGCGATGGGGCAGCACCGCCTGCTTCAGTGGAGGCCATTAACTTGTATCCCGGAATGCCCTGCAAACGGAAGTGGATCAACATCGAGGCCAAGAACGTCCTTGATGGCCACATTGGCAAAAAACGCAGAAATTTTGGAGAAAAAAAACTCCATCAATCAAGAAATAACGAATCTCAATCAAGATCAATCAATCAAACCAAATCAATGTCAGGAATGGATTTGCAATAATTTCAATCTTAACAAGCTTTATCAATTTTTTCAGCATTAAAACGCTATTGAAGGAAATGCAAAAAAAAATAGATACAAAAATCATGTCAATGTGGTGGTGGGACCTGAACTTATCACCTATCATCATCGATCCAAGAAACTTGGCTTCGAAAAGGGCAAATTGGCTACCAATGCACGCCCTCGTGGCAAAGCCCCAGGGATGGTAGGCATTGGGATGGCGGTTCGCAACTGCCTGGCTACAGCCGATATAGCCGAGTGGACATATTACTGAAAGACTCAAAGATGCAAATTGGTGAAATGACGCCATGAGTTCAATCCATTGTGCATCATCCAAAATTGGGTCGAATGGCAAAGTTCAATCCATTTTCAACCCCAATGTCATACAATAACTTAAGAGGCTGCTTCGAACAGGATCGCTTCACTTGAAAAGTGCTTTTGCTGGTTTTTCCAGGGTTTGAAAGGGTTTTGCAGGCAATACAGTGACACCACAACAAACCACGAAAAACTTGCAGAACACCAGCCATTCCCTGGCCACCCACTTTCACAAATGCTGTTTGCGTGCTGTGTTTACAACCAAGAATTTCGTGAAGCACCTGTCCTACAGTCTCACCTTTAACGTATCTGTTATATTTTGCTTGACATTTCCTTCTCAAAACTTCGTCGTACCCTTGCTTTCCCATTTTCCAAACACTTTCCAACAAAATTCCATACAATTCATCAAACTTCCCCCCAAAAGCTGCACAAGGCTGCAAAAGGCTGCAAATCGGGGCATCTGAAAAAAATAGGAAAGCTGCAGTTTCTGCAAGAGTCCCCCCAGGAAAGTTGCAGTTTCTGCAAGAGTGCTTCTTACACTTAGAGCAGTCTAGGTTTGAAGCAGCCCCCTGGGAGACTGTAAGACAATGAATCCAAATGAATCATTTGGTTTATGCGAAATTTGACATGGCTATGAATCAATGCTGCCCAACGCCTCTGGTGAGAATCGGTCTGGGTTGAAGCTCAATGGATCACCAAATTCACCACCCCAGTACCTCGACTGTGGACTCTTCTGTTGTGCACAGATTCACTGCATTCTTCACTGCTTTTCTACAAAACGGCCTGGCTGTACTTACCAGTACCGTGAGGAACTGTTGAAAACTGTTATCTCCCATCATCTTACACTCTCTTCAATGCTTCATAGTGCTTAGAAACCTAAAACAAATCCCCCTGTTAAGATAGGAACAAAGGAAGGACCCAACCCCACTCATGAGCTTATTTCAGTGTATCATAGTTTCTCATATTCGTTGCGTCTTTCCATATCACTTACCAGCTGAGTTGCTCAGGGTTCGTGTGCAAGGCACGCGTGATGATGTTGATCCTCAAGGGTCCACAGCAAAAAAGGCAATTACATCCCGAGGGGGACAAGAGGTCTTTGGTTGACACGTACCCTCCGGTAAACAAACATAGCAATGGAAAATCCCCATCTTGAATAGGAAATACATCTTCAAATGGTGGATTTTCCATTGCTATGTTAGATTACCGGAGTGTATCTCAAAATGAATCAACGCCCTCATCGCCCATGTGATAGAAACGCCCTTACCGCCTCAAACCAGCCGCACTCGTGAAACGAAACAACTTTAAAGAACGGATGAAGAATGAGCATGATGTTGATTGAAACATTGATATGATTCATGATTGCAATTAATGATTACTTCATGGGTTTATATCAAACGTTTACAAACAAACTGCAAGTTCTGTCCCCAACATCCAGTCCTTTCACCCTGATATACACGATGACCTCCTAGGAGCGTGTCATAGGCAACATCTCGACTGATGCCAGTCACAGGGCTATAGAGTCGAAGAGCTTCACGAAAGCATTGCTCCACGAATTGGAGCTTCGGTACATCATCCACGGATGGTTCCGTACGGCCATTCCTGGGATTCGGAAGTTGATGTGTGTGTGTTTTTTTATAGAAAAAAACCAATGGATCGAAAAACGAAGGGAAATTTGATTTGATGTTGGATTTTTTTGCTTGAATTGAGACTGAGAATCTAGGGTGTCGAGTCTGGATAGGAATGAAAATATTGAAAACCCCAATGGGATACAACAGAGGATAGGATTGAGTCATGGCTGTCTTGATGATAGGAACCTCAACAACAACGCAACAATCACACAATAGCCACACGTACATAGCCCATAAATGCCGATAGCTTAGCACGGCTTGGAATAGCTTGGCTTTATCTTTGCTTTGCAGTGCCCATTTCATCCCATTTCCAGGTCCCATCTTCAGCCAAGATGCAAGACCTGCCTCACTTCTTCCAGGGCCCTTGCTTCATAGACTGGATTCTCTGCCAAGAGCCTCGCAGCGGTGCGTCGTCGAAAGCCAAACATGCAGCTATGCCTTTGCAAATGTCAGCAAATTTCTATATAACCGTTTGTTATATTATGTGATTACTAAATTCAGGTTTTTTGTCTGATCTTCTTAACACCTATTCCAACTTTACACTTACTGTACATTCTTCCAAGTTTGGCTTGGAAGTGTTTCTGGCGCCCTTGCAGCCATGCTGCTGCATGGTAAATCCCAAGGTGGCGGCTGTGGTTTCATGTCCTGCGATCATCAGGTTGACCACCTCAGTTGTTCAAGGCTCTGCTGCAACACTCCTCCCAACCCGCTAAATTGACGTCGGAGATTAAGATACACCAACTTTACTATATAAATCTAATATATATATATATACTGAAAATGTGTTGGCTAAGTTTGGACTTCAGAGTTTTTTGTTGACACTTGGAGTCTTCATTTTTTGGTGAAGCCGATAGGTGATTTCTTGCTATGATGCAGACTGATGAAACGGTCCAGTTTTTCCATCACCTTTTCAGAATTTCACCTCGACTGAGTTCAGGACATGTCCATACAAAGCTCCATAGCGAACATGCTTCCCATCAGCATCTCGATCTTCCAGCATGCTTCCTTGGGGGTTCAAAATTCAACAACTGCCTATTGCATCCTTAAGTCTGCACACATGCAGGCATTTACTCAATGCCAAGTGTCGGATGATGGAGTTCTGGTTGCCAATTTCCCCTTGTCGAGTGGCTTCCACAAGATCCTCAGCATTTTGTTGGATTCGATAAGGGAAAAGCATAGAAATCCCAAAAATCCCAAAATAGACAAGAGGATACACTTGCTGAAAACTTGAGAGACCCATGGTAACACCTAAAAACAATCAATCTTGACAACCCACCTGTGCAGTCAAGGATCTTCCACTTGCCGTTGCATTTCTTTTTTCGTTGCTTCGAACCTCTTTGCAAACTTCCCTTTGGCATCAAAAAAGGGCAGAAAGCGCTTCAGCCCATATTCTGACTGCACGTTGATGCCTCCAGTAGACATTCCCAGGCCGTTTCTGAAGGTCTCCACAAACTTGTGGGGCTCCTGGGTCTGCGGACTAGATCATTGTTCATCATTTTACTATATATTAGTAAATGCATATTAGATAACAGATAAATACATAATATATGCATAATATTGCATAATTATGCATTGCAGATATTGTATCACTCAGCACCCCCCCCCCCTCAACTTATAGGATCCTGGGCTAAAAATCGCGGACCCTCCAGCTGTCCTCGTTGGCTCCAAGCCGCTCAACGTTGCGCATATCCATACCCATACTGCAAGAAACCACAGCATCTGCAGTCATGGCAGTAAGCCAATCGTTCACATGTTCCACCTTATGTCCAGCCTTAAAATTGGACCATTCACGAACAAAAGCACGAGTCTTGGCCAAAATCTGTGGAGCAAAACTCTTGATCTTGATCTGATTGAAACCTCGTGGAAGCAAATTGTGTCCAGTCTTCCAATCATCAGAGGTCTCACTAGAGGTAAAGAGTCCATTGGCGGTAAATTCCTGCAAGGGAATTTGCAGACCTCTGTTCCATAACTTGGGGAAATCCGCCGTCCTGGCGATTAGCTCTTGTACAATGTTGGCATCTGCTGTCATTGTCACAGTGTACTCAGCATCCTCATGGAAGACGGTGCCAGGTCCAAAGTCACCAATGCTTTGTTTTCGACCCGAGTGCGATCGCACTGTTGCACCATAGGGATACGGCCCATTGCAAGGAAAGACATTGTGAGTGAAGTTGTGCAGAGGAATCTGATATGGTCCTAGGGGCAAGCAGCGTTGGCAAAATCACCTTACCTTAATTCACAATGTACTGTGAGGAATATCATGATTCTGAAGGTATGGTCTAAGAATCATAGAACAGGAAGCATTCGTTGCTTTCCAATCACACCAATGAATACCAGGGGCCCATATAATTACCGTGTTTCCAAATTGTGTTTCTCACCAAATTCATAAATTCCGCTCAACTCGCACTTGTCCTTGGAGCTGATACGTAGTACCAAGAAATGGCAATTGTACACCACAAATAGAAAACGCAGTAGGGCCCCTTGGCACATCTGCCGGTCTTGGCATTTCCCGCGCGCACACAAGCTCTACCACCTAAAAGGCGAACAACGATGACTGGACACCCAGTACTTCACCCATGGGAAGCGTGTGGAAAAAATGGTTGCAAAAGTGATGAAAATCATCTTGAAATATCACTGAAATATCTTGACCTCACTGGAATGATGGGATGCCATCCAAAGATATATTATAAATAGATATATTATAAAATACAGTTCGATCTGCTAGGCAAATCTCCTAACTGCCAGGCTCTTCAGGCAAAAATGGCAGCTTCATGGGTCCCCAAATCGGGTCCAAAAACAATCCCCAACCTGCAACTGATCAGGCGGCAAAGCGAGTAGCAGCACGTCCAAAGAACTGGTGTCGGTGATCGCAGCTCCAACCTTTACACAAGGACCATCCCTTCTCCGCCTCTCCACTGGGTAGAAATGGAACTCTTTCCTCAGCAAATGGGAGCGAAAATCTCCATGAAATCTTTTCCTAAAAAGACTCGAAACGACAGGAGAAAACACGATATGTGTTTTTTTTTCGAAATTCACAGTGAAAGGACATTAGACCCAAGGCACAAATTTGGCATTCCCAGAGCAGCTTCTGCTGCTTCTCTATGCTCTGCCAGAGTTGCTGCTTTGTGCAGCTTCACTAAGCGCCAAGTCTGTGGCAGTGGCACAGGTTGAATCGAATCCGACGTGAGACATGACATCGCGACAAGTTATCAGATTAGAAAGCAGATATTGGGAGTAGAGTCTATACGGTTATCTAGTATCAATACTATTGACATGCCATGTGCGGCTTTACAATCTATATCGTAATGCCACCAGCACCGCTCATGCTACGCCTCTGAAGCCTCTGCGCAATGTACCGCAAGATGGTACTCCTTGATCTCAGGAAAAATAAATAAAACAAGGTATATAGTGTCTGGGCATACAGTAGCATGTACAGACAATATAATCCATAAAAATCCTATATTCTGATTCCAAATATTGGTGCAAAATGTTGATGAGAACCTTTCTGTGGATACATTCGAGGTCTTGCGTTCTTCAGAGCTTTTTTGACACTTGTGGGAGGTCTGCATCCACTGTCTGTACTACTTAATGGTGATGAAGTCGCATACTTGCAATATCTTATCATATCTTATCATATCGCCTGGAACGGGAACATCTTATTCATCCAGATTTTGACACAAACAGAACTTCCGTATGCTCTGAGATTAACGACGAAATAGCCTCTTGTACCGTTCTAGTGTATCCTAGTGATCCCAGTGTTATTCACTGAAGCCTCATACTTCAGTGCTGTGATATTCAGTTCGCAGGTTTACGTGGGTCTGAGACTAATAAATGTCAAGTTTCATAGTAGTATTGCATAGTTAATATACAGTAGTTGCATATTTATTCGATATAAGCAATTCATGTGTAATATTAACTAGTTGGTGGTTTCAAAAAATAGAGATCGTTTCCCCAACTAGGGGGTGAAAACAAAAAATCGTTGAAACCACCACCTAGACACCTAACTGTTACTAAGTTTTCAGCTCAGCTGCAAAAGAACAAGAAGCATCTCGTCGTGCCGAGTCATTCAACGACTTCTTCAGCGCCGAGGAAGCCAGCACAAGAGCAGTGGCTCCCAAGGCCACGCCACCTGGGACCCACGGGAAGGCTGTAACGATGGATCTCTACAAAAAAATATCGGAGAAAATCGCGAAAAAAACAGCTAAAGTTATGTCCAAAATCAGATGGAAAAATTGATACTGTATCTAGAAGGACCTGTCAAATTAAGATATTCAGTTTTAAAAATCCATGGGTAAAGTTGCATTTGTTTTGAAACCATGCAAAATTGCAAATTGCAAAAAAGTGTGCCTGCAAGCTTGAGCTTGGAAGAATCTTCCATCGGGGCAGTTCGGAAGCTGTGCTATGCTGTCGCTGGTCTACACTTCGAGTTTAAAATTCAAGATGGCTACGTCGTGGAAATGCAATTCAAATGATGAAGTCACTTAGCTCCAAAATTACAGACATGACATCTTTCATGACATCTTTCCATATCAAATGAATTCGTAGAAATTCATCCATGCTTTCTCGTGGAAACCTGAGGGCTTTTTGCCAAATCCACAAACTGCCATATTAAAGAGTGTGACAATCATTGACCCAAAATGGATCCACTGCCGTTTCGCGCCTTCAGAAGTTCCTGCACATTCTCTGGCAATCGCTTTGGATTCCACTCTCTGGGCCTGATGGATAAGGATTCAAGGATTTTCCATTGAACAGTTTGGTGAAAACCCTGAAAGGCGGAAAAATGGCAATTCAATCAAATTCTGCCAAAAAGTTCTACTTGCACATAATAGGAAATCATCCACAAGTAGCTTCCCTTGTTATACAAGTAGACACTGTAGCTGCTTTGAAATTGCAAGAAACTGTCATCGCTCAGCTATCTGCGGTAGATCTCCCTCCCAAAGCCGCTGGCCACCATATTCATGTGGACCCTGGTTCAAGGGAGTGGTGGAGGTGCATCTCTGCCTTCTATGTTTGGAGATGGTATCAAAAGGGTATCAAAATGGCAACAGCCAAAATCCGGATATATTCAGATTAATATCCGTTAAGATCTCGCTGGAACCTATATCTGTATAGAAGACACACCACATGCACTTGTCACAAGTGTCCAAAAGTGCAAGATGCAAAGCCAATTTTCACTAGTGACCCCTTTCATCACTCCCTTGGCTTCTGACATCCTCCTTGTACTCGACATTGTCAACCCCCATGGTATACTCCCCAGGCCTCAAATTGCCAAAGGCATCTGCAACGTTGTGTTTTTCCAAAATTGGATCCCAGTCTGCCTCCACCTGACATTCTTGGGATCATCTGGGGCAAGTCCTGTGCAAAACGCCATCAGAATTTGATTCTCATTGCGGTACATGCTCGAGCAACTAGCGATGCCTTCGGACTGTTGACATCAACTCCAAGTTGTTTATAGTAAAAGACTAGCACATAGAATATAAAAAATTAATCAGTTGCAGATAGAATGCAAAAAGTAATTATTGGGGAATGATCCAGATAGAATACGAAAAAATCCACATAGAATATGGCAATTATTCTTATTCATAACTACGAATACAAAACGATGTACATTCATCAATACATAAAATCTGACTCCACAACACCGCCACCCATCGCATCATCACGAGCCCATCACATGCTCAAATGCTCGAGATTAATCTTTGTGAACTAATTCGGTGGTTGGTTTTTCAAAAAACAATTCTAATTCAAAAGAAATTGAAAAATTGATTTCTTGAGCTTTTGGCAATGTCTTGGTTTTGGTGGTTGCTTTTTCTAATTAAATTCTAATTGAAAAGTAATTGAAAAATTGATTTTTCCAGCTTTTGGCAATATCTTGGTTTTGGTGGTTGCTTTTCCTAATTAAGATTCTAGTTAAAAAGTAATTGAAAAAATGATGTTTCCAGCTTTTGGCAATATCTTGGTTTTGGTGGTTGCTTTTCCTAATTAAAATTCTAATTAAAAAGTAATTGAAAAAATGATTTTTCCAGCTTTTGGCAATATCTTGGTTTTGGTGGTTGCTTTTCCTAATTAGGATTCTAATTAAACAGTAATTGAAAAAATGATTTTTCCAGCTTTTGGCAATATCTTGGTTTTGGTGGTTGCTTTTCCTAATTAAAATTCTAATCAAAAAGTATATAGTTGAAAAATTGATTTTTCCAGCTTTTGGCAATATCTTGGTTTTGGGGGTTCTTTTTCCTATTAAGATTTTAATTAAAAAGTAATTGAAAAACAGATCAACATATTCTCAATATTCGAACTATATTCTGACTGCATCCACGATATTCTAACTGCATCCCGCGATATTCTAACTGCATCCCACGTCCGAACCCCAGATAGAATATGAAAATTGAAAAGTAATTCACAAAAACTAATTAGTCCATATTCTAACTGCTGGTCGCTTACTATACAACAAATCTCAGAAATGCAGATTCGAGGTTGGTAGCAGCTGGTTCAAAGCAGCTCTGACAAAGGTGTTCCGTATTCAGCAGGAGCGTCCTTGAATTTCGCAAGGGTATTCGGGCAGCTGCCACTTTCCGGTTTCGTCCTGTCAGAAGGGTCATCTATGATGCTTCAAGTGATGCTTGTGCATCCTTGCGGTGCTTGACGCAGCAAGATAGAATTTCATTGTGAAATCAAACCATTCATCTCCACCAACAATGGCACTCACCAGACCTGTGTGGCATCGATCCATGGCGAAATCTCTACCTGGTGAAGTGGAAAGCAAGGTCTTTCGGCTATCTTCTTTTTTCAACGTCTCCCTCTGCAGGGCTCTTTGGCTATACTGGTAGAAATGAAGCATTTTGCTTTAAATACGAAACTAAAACGGGATGAGAAGTAGTATCTGCAAAAGTCAAGTTGCCTTTCTATCTCTTCAATCTTTATGACTATTCCAACTTAGCGCAACTACTGGATGGTACAAAAAAAAAACGGCTTCCTTGGATCTTGCTCCCAATAAAAACAACCAGCAATTGAAATTATCTCCGAGCAACAGGTGCAGGGATTGACGCCAGAATTGGTGCCATAGGTCCCTCTTGACCTGGCAGCCCGAGGGTAGATCCGAGGTTATAAATGTGACTGCAAATGATACTGTAAATGTTAGATCCAGGTATATATCCAGGGATTCTATACAAAGTGAATATATTCCTCAAATGTTATATAAATGTTACGTCGCGTCCCGTTCGAAGTGCATGGATGGACGATGAAAGCCATATGCTTCGGTGTGTGAGACCATCCTGCTGCCACCCTGTCGGTACCTTGTCGAGACACCTCAGGACATAGCCAGGCACAGCGGCATGGTTGCATAGAGACTCTGACTAGATCACAACAATATATAGATCATCACCAGGTACGGTATAACAATATAACGGTATAACATGTTGATACATTTTAACAGGAGAATATCTTGGGAGGACTCACTCCTGTGTATGGAGCCATGGCATGAAACAGGTCCAAGTTGGCAATCAAGACTTCGTACCTGAGAATTGGACCACTACTCGGCTCATGGCGTCAGCCAAGTGGCGCTGAACCGTCTTTTTTGGGTTGAAAAGTTCTAAATGAACAGTGCAAAAGAAAGACGAAGCTAGGACCTTCATGAACCAGAAGCCAATGCAAAGCATGGTTTCGAATTCTCTTCACCTGCTTTATGTCACTGCTTGTTGCTTCAATCGAGAGAACTGAAAAAGAATGCCAATGACCTGACATTTGATGTCGGCTACATGTACCTACAAATGACACAGTATTTTGGGGGAAGGCTTTCTGCACAATGAATTGGTCTTTGTGTTATCACAACACAATGAAGCTTAAAGACGAAGCCAAGGCAAAGCTCTGCGGCCGAATACCGTGCATGTCGCGTAATATGTCCCTATATTACACGAGTTTTGATTATTTTCGCCCGATTTGGTTGTTTTTCCGCAAGATCTAGGCATGTTGCCCAGGATCAAACATGTGCCTCAAATCATGGTCCTGGCTTAGTCCAATGTCCATCAATGTCCCACGATTTCAAGTCTTGTCGGGTTTACCTCACTGAGAACACAGGATCCATCAGCCATGAACCAAACAGGGCACCCAGCTCTGCAGTGAACTTGGCCTTTCAATTTGTTTTGGCGAGGTCTCTAGCTCAAAAAATGTTCAACGACATGCAGTTGCTGGCGCCTCACCAAGGTATTTGGCTAAGTCTGGCCTCAGTCCAGTGCCCCAGGATGCGTAGTGATCAACAAACTCCTCGTACTGTTGATGGAAGAAATCCCAAACAACCACCTGGGATGTGTAAAACCTTGGAAAATAACGGGGATAAACTACCAACCTCAACTGGTGCAGGATTTCTTCCATCAACAGTATCTCATCTTCAAACATTCAAAAAGATAAATCGAATCCAATCAGCGAATGTGTAAAGCTGGGACCAGCTCAGGCTCTCGCATTACATTGATGACAGCTAGTCGTACTCTCCATTGCCGGTCCTTCCCCAATTCCTGGCAAACACAAATCGAATGCCAGATGGGGTCATTGCAGTCTTGCATCTTCAGGTTCATATTTCATAATATGTTGTTTGTTAATCAATCTCTGTTACCCATATGGTATATCTACCTACATTGGGTTGATTTTTTATGGTAAGCGAGTAAATGTAGGTAGATATACCATACATCGATGGTATGGGTTCTGCATTTTTTGGACATCGCAGCATTTCTCAAAAGACATGTCATCAATGTCATCGCTGCCAAAGCCTTGATGGAAGGTAGCAAGGACTGTCCGAGCACCTCTACTCCCACCTGCTCGTTTTTTCTAGGCTGCTACTAGTAGGATGTTGGTTCAAAAAAATCGCACAAAGGGTCTACTGTAGGAAGATCTTATTATTTAAATGCAACCTGAGATTGATGTGTTGATTGACAACTACAGCTTTAGCAACATGACTTCCAATAATGTTTCAAAATGTTCAACCAAATCGTTCTGGCTTATTTGCCTTCGACAGATCAACGATTGTTTGTGGGAATCAAAAAAAATAGCCTGGCTGGTCTTCGATATCCCCAAAACTCCTACTGCCCAAAAACACATAGATAGTAGAAAGCAACACCAGTTGGGGCTAAAAGGCTATGTGCATGTCATCAAAGTCGTGAATTGAAAGGATTCTGGATAATATCAACCAATCTAGAAATACGTATATAATTTAGTCATATTATACTCATATAAAATATCAATCATTGCAATATGTATATATACAGCCATAACAAGTCATTGCTTTCTCAAGACTCAAGACCAATGATCATTTAATAATCCATTGAAGGGCCCTCAGTTCCAAGTCGTTCCATTTCTTCAAACTCTCAGCAGTTTGGAGCACAAAGCGAGCCAGGGCTTTGGCGGTTTGCCATGGCCACAGTCTCTATGCGCCGGCGGAAATCTCAGCTAAAGGCTGTTCCGCAGTAATCATGGCAGCACTTCTGGCTGCCTTGACGTGCCGATGTCGAAGCATCAAACCTATCTGCCAAATGATGCCCCAAATGACGATGCTTGCAGCATCCAAACGAAAACAATTTTGAAAGCCAAGACCTCGTGGTGGCTGCATCACCAAAGGTCCCCACATGGCTGTGCCGATACCCATGGCCACCTGGTAGTAGATACCATTGACCAAGGCCTGCATGCGAGCCACGCAACCAGGTGGAGCAATGCGCTGGCCATATTCAACGGTGGCAGACCACATCGCCTTGGAATAATCCAGAAACCCGGGACAGAAATGGTAGAAAAATGACATACAAATACAAGAAGATACAAATAAACTGTACAGTACTGTCTTGTAATTGCAAGGCAAGTATATAGTTTGGTACTAATGAACTATCTTTTGTAGATCATGCTTGTTTCCAGCATCAAGACTCACTGCTTGTCTCTACAAAACCTTTCAGTTGTCAAAGATATTGCCACCAAACACAGATTAAAATGTTGGAAAAAGCAATGGAAGGTATCAAACCGAACCCAACCGAACCAACATTTCGGTGAATCAAAGTCGCAGCGAATGTAAAGCCATGCAAAGGTTCGATCAAGAGTACCAGCCACGGATTGTTTGGGGGGAGCAGGGTGTAGCAAATGCAACGAAAAGCCAAAACAAGCTTGCATGCCATTAGAACAGAGGTTAGTCTGTCTTTGTTCTTGGCCCAGACTTGATCAATGTATTTAAAGACAGGAACTTCAAAGAAACACATCATGGTGGTGCTTGCTCCAAGCAGGACCTTGGGTGTATTTTCAAAGTCCTCGTTCAAGAAAACCAACAAGAAGGATTCAACCACTGCCATTGCTAGGCCATACACGATGAGATTGGCAAAGAACCAGGCCACATCAAAGTTCAAGAACTGTCGGAGACTCACTGTCTCCTCAGAATTCTGCTGACCTTCTCGTTTCGCCATGGGCATGTAAAACAAGCACACACCCAAATATAAGGCCTGGATGGAAGCGAATCCCCAAAACATGAAGCCAATACCGAAAGTGTCAATCAATTGACCTGCAACTAGGCTCATTCCACCCCAACCAACTGCACACCACAGGCGCTGGTCACCATACTGCTCTTCACTCTCCTGCTCTTGGAGAACTGAGAGGCACATAGCATCAATGATTGGTCCACCAGTGGAGAGGAAAAAGGATGAACTCACACAAACCACGCTCAACCACCAGAAACTGACTTGAACAGCTGGCACCAGGTTGAAGAAGATGATCAATGTTCCTGCAAGGGAGGTTCCAATCAAGACTCGTTTGTATTCGCCCAAGCGGTCGGTGACCATGGACCAAAATAGCTGACCGATGAACGATGCAATCATGGTCGCCAGACTTAAGGCACCAATCTCTGCACGTGTCACACCAATGTCAGACCAAAAGACATTGATAAATCGACCATAACACGCCCACGCAGCTGCTCCAAGTAATTGACAGGCTTTCAACGTCCATAAAGGCGTGTGTGGCCGTTCATCAGCTGACATGGCTGTTTTAAAACTGGAGGCCTCCGGAAGAGGATTGAAAAGCAAAAGAATGGTTTGATCTGAGATTCTCATGTTGGTAGCCAGCTGTTCCTAGCTCATACACGGCAAGTGAAGTGTCTGTTAGTCTAAAGGTGATTACATGTGATTACTATGGTGCAGATTCTGTTTCCAAGAAGAGCTGGTCTATTAAATCGATTGCTGAGCGTTGTGTTTGTTACAGCAATGCAATTATTTCGGTATCCATTGCTCTAGCAGTGCGGCTTGTTACCGTTTGCTTGAACCTCATCAGCAGGTCCAGGTCAGGCAGGATAGGTAGCTAAGGTAGCTGCAGTTACGAACCTTCATGCGCATCGAAGACAGTGGAACCCTTAACACCTCCTACATTCTGTCACGGCTCATGATATCTGGAACTTGCCTAGAAGCCCAGAACCAGGGTCCCAGACTGTGGAAGAAAGGTGCTCTAAGTTGTTCAGAAGTTGTAGCCGCACTTCTGGACATTCGTCCCTGCCACATTTGGGAAAAGGCATGTTTCCCCTTCCCTCATGGATCAGCTTCGATCAGCGGATGTCGTGTATTGGCATGGATGAAAAAATCTAGTCACCAGTATCATTGCCTGTTCTGGAATGGTAGTTCCTGCAATAGGATTTGTGGAATGGCAAATAGGATTTCATGGTAGTTCCTGCAGTTGTATCTGCTTCAGAAACGGACAGTATATTAGACCTAGACTCCCGGCATCCAAGCTAAGTAGTCCAGCCTTCCTCGCAAAAACAAATAAAAGGCTAAGGAATTCATGCGATTACCCTCATGCATGATCAATTCAAGATCTTACCATCCACAAAAATGGAAGCTCATTAGAACATTGATACCAGAGCCCAACTTTGGAGCCTGATCAGTTGCAGGAAAATCTGCAAGAGGTTATCCTGAGTGTTGAAGTATCAACGACATCGGCACACGTCAGAGGTTATTCACCTTGGTCCTTGATCTGCATGACAAGACTGAGGCTTGGTCATGTGGGCCAGGTAGTGCCGGCAACACACATCTTCGAAAAAAAAAAAACACCCAAAACTATCCAAAACTACTGTTCTTTGGAAAAATACTCTGGGAGCACAAAATCTGGAGAATAGCATCCAAGTAGATCATCCAAGTTGGACATCTTGACATTGTTTTAATGACTCTGAGGAGCAGGACCACAGTGAGCTTCTGTCCAAATATAGAACAAAGCTCTAGAACACTCCTTAGCAATTTGTAAATCCAAAACAGGTTTTACAGAGATCCCTGTTTTAGCATTCAGTGGCGCCACAATGGAAAGCTCCTGTGGAATCACTGGGCCACCGAACGATGCCAAGGAGGCCCTAACATGTTGAGACTGCTCCCGTGGAGCTGTCAGCTTCTCCAAAGCAGGCCTACAAAAAAATCGTTCACCGACCAAAACGGTTTTCATGGAGATGATTTTTAATAAATCTAGTTGGTGGTTTCAACCCATTTGAAAAATATTATATAGTCAAATTAGATTATTTTTCCAGGTAGGGGTGAAAATAAAAAAGAATTGAAACCACCATCAAGAAATGATGTCTCTTCCCATCCAACAACGGTATCAAAGTATTCTGTCAACAGTTGCAACCCTATAGCAATTTCTCTGCTGCGTTTTGTCGTTGCAACGATTGCAAACTGAGACCCAAACATTAACTGCTCCAAGAATTCCTGCCAGAAGTCCAGGACTGGGACTAACCAGCTTGAGGCTCGAAAAGAAGTTTGGAGTCAAATAATTCCAACACAACTTGTGATTTGCTTCATCTGCACGGCTCCAAGTCAAGCCTTGCTGGGATTCACCGCGGCAACACCCGCTACTCGGGCAGCTGCGATGGTCCGCACCTACCAGCGACATGGATGTTGTCTATACTTTGTGCGTCACCATAAATACATATCGTGTGTATATACATATATATTATATAATTATATATGTATACATATATATATATATCAGTTAATTAACAAATATATTCATA